>HG710642.1:964-12241 GCA_000499725.1 Eimeria brunetti
CAAAGGCGCCTTTAGGCAGCCCATGTTGCCCACGGCGTGCACTACCATCAGTTTTCCTCTATCGCCGCTAGCCAACTGCCGCCAGACGAAATCGGTCTACCCATCAGTGCTAATAGACCTCTGATGCAAGACAGCATGCAGCCGCTTTGCATCCTGTCACATACTGCACTGCCCATGTACTGCCTCACCAACCCACGCAGGACGTTTCTAGTATCCGCCTCCGCATACGTGAGAGCCGGAGCGCCTTGCAGGGGGACATGCCGAAGGAAAGCCTCGCCTGACCAAGTTATAACTTCTGGTCACACTGTGAATCCACTAATCTGCGCACCTGTAGATGCACACCTATACCTGTCACCAGACAGCCTGAAACATGAGCGTATACATAGTCACCACTAGCACATGACTTCAAGCGCATACTTCCTGGGCAAACAGCAGCTGATTGCAGCCCCAGACAAGGCTTCTCTACATCACTGCCATGAACTCGAGCACATACAGTGCAGCTGTGATGTCTCTCCACCAAATGTCGCGTGTAACCCTATCAGCAGACGAAGCGACCTTTACTGAAGGCGCGTGAACTAGGCTCCCCCTCACTGTCGACTCCAGGGCAGTGCAACTGGCTGCACTGGAGGGTCCTTGTCGAATTACTGTTTGCTGGGAGACAAGCAAGAATCAAAAGTGTCCACGGCATACACGGAACATCGCGTGAGTCGAGGTCGATGGCATATTTCGTCTTTATTGCTGCCTGCTATCTTGAAGTGCTATTATCGCATTGATGTGGCATGCTAACCTCGAGCGAAATAGGCGGCACATTGACCTGTTCCACTTATTCCAAGTATAGTCCATGAAACGTGTGGATGCGATCGAACAAATATCTTTAAAACAATAGCACCGTTCTGCACGGCTTATCCCGTCTTCTTTTGTGTCACCGATTGGCTATATAAGGAGCCACGGGTTTCGCTCGCTTTCATGCAAACGCCACCGGCACACAAACTTTGTGTTGGCCATGTCACCAGCCGTCACCTGCCCTTCGTTGTTTTCTTTCTACACAGGACAACTGCGATATAGCACAACTAACTAGGCCGCTAACACTGCTGAGCGTAGTCGCTGCCGCCCCCTATGATGCATTGCGGTAAAGACATGCTGCCTCATCTGCCCACTGGGAACGCTGGTAATGGTAGATGCTGCCTCACGGACGCACATCGCAGCACCAAAACACCCCAGCCTAGTAGATCCCAAGATGAGCGCGGTTTCAGAAAAACAAGAACCCATTCCATATTTCACTCCAAAGACATAAAGGTGAATGCATATGCATACGCGGTCCCACCTGCCACCATATAGCTAGAAACGTGGGCGTAAGTACAAGCACGCGCAGCAGAAGAACTTACATCGGGTGATTCCCCCTGTTACACACTCTCCAGTATAATACATGCTTCCCACCTGTGTAGCTGTGGCAGCTGACTACGTCCATACGTTCTGCTCCAAACAACACGCTTCAACCAATAAGAGCCGAATATTACTTACGGAAAACGTCGCGTGCGTGCAGGTCCATGATATGCGTGTCTTCCGCGTATGCGGACTATGCTGAATTGCTATAGACATGTTGCCTTGGAATGCAAAGACTGAATGGAAATCAGGGACACATAGTTATACCTACTGCGAAAACAAACCAGCCTAACCTCGGCGGAGCAAAATGCATGAGATTTCACTGCACATTTCGCCCTCGTTTGCGTCGCCCAATAGATGGACAATGAACAACGCATTGCGCATTTTTGTCCGATTAAAATCCAAGCAGATGCACACCATTCGCGTTGGCGGCCCTTGCAGCCGCCGTCAACCCTTCGCTGTTGTGGGTTGCCGCAATGTAGCTGCTGTCATACACAACCAGGGGTGCTGTCAATTGTGCCAAACGCATCAACGCGAAGTTAAAACGTCTAGCAGGTAGTCGTTGGTGCCTCCTACCACGTACTGCACTACCTACATACTGCATAACCTGTCCACTGGCGTTGTGTATGTTGTCACACTCTGATTCGCAAATGTCTATGGCTCCGCACAACACGCCTTACCAGCAGGGACGAAAGACTGGCACGGACCTAGCAAAACAAGCATTCCTGCCTTCGATCCTTCCCTAGATACAGCAAGTCCACAAGTTTGCACGGATGCACATACACACCCATGACTGATTTCATACAATATGAGAAGTAACACGACACATAACAGCGCCCCGCGATCGAGGTTTTCTTGGATGTTCCAGATCTGCAACAAGCTGTTCTATCTTCCAAGCAATACAAGTTTAACATCCGCACAACTCTGACTAATGATTTTGCGATTACGTTCCGGCAAAAGCTGCCTACAGTCGCAACAGCAGAGAAGCGTCCGCCGCACCGCGCCAGTAGACGCCCGCTCGCAGATTGCATAATCCGACGATGGTTGCACACGATGGCAGGACTAGGTGCATTTCTCTCGATAGACGGGGATTAATTAAACCAGGGCAAGAGAACCTACCCAAATTTCAAGACCAACTGTAAAGAAGTGTTGCTATCTGCAAACGTCACACGCTGACTGACGAACGCGTTTCGCCATCCCAGACACTCCTAAACGGGTTGTATTAAAGAGATACACGGCTAAAGCAAAATGAATGCCCATTTTTGCAACTTCAGTAATCCCCACGCGTGCGTATACGCATTCATAATCAACACCAGACAGCCTGCAATATTACGGTCCACACCCGCGTCCAGCAATTCTGTAGCCAACCGCACACTTTGTTGGCAAAATATCACGCCGTCGAAACCGAAAAAAAAGCCTTGCCGCACCACGCCCGTTGACGGCGGCATCCAAACTGCATAATCCCAGAAGGTTCAGGCATGCGCTTCCGCTGGACCCCCGCCAAATGATGAGTACACTACTGTCGGCAAAAAGCAGTTATTTAAGCTGGCGCAGGGTGGACCAGTTTGAAGCACGACACCAACCGCATCCAGCTGGCTGCATAACTCGTCCCTGTCCAATTGCGCGCCGTTGGAGGACCAAGAGAATGCAAACGGCTCAGGACGAATAATATGCACATTGCACGCGACCCAAAGCTCTCAGTATTAGGTCCGTCTTTTGTTATTGTGGCGATCGGCACTGGACACCCTGCTTCGAGATAGAGAGCTTGAAATAACATCAGTGACACACCTATAAGTTGTCTCCACTCCAGAAACAGAACTGCTTAACTAATTTTGGCCAAGACTGGATACCCGAATGCATGAATTGTTCTGATGTTTGTCGGAATTCCTAATTACTACGCAAAGAGCTACGAGCTCGATATCCTGCTCTGCAGGGGCCATGTAGAATTACATGCTTCATGCTCGCTGCGCCCTCCTCTCCCAGCCGGCCTTCGTTACCGCCGTTATTCGGAGACCAGCAACAATTGAATCGCGACGTGCTTCTACTTTTGTTTCCTAGCACGTTTTCCTCTTACACGCTGCGAACGCAGATCGCAGCTTCGAGAGACCCTGGGTCGGAACACGCCAAAGACTGACACGGTCCAAATGCTGCTCGCATGCAAATGCAGTCCTGCCATCAGACAGACTCGAGTGCGACCGTACCCGCATCCACGTCGAGTAAAGGCCCCCGCCGCTAAGTGCATACTTTCTGGGCAAGAAAGGGAGTGACTGTATATCCAGAAATGGCCTCGCCGCACCCCAGCTGTAGACGCCCCCACACAAACTGCATGATTCGTCGATTGTCACATGCGCAGATCTGCTGGCTGTCGGCCAAATAGTCCACATACGCTTCAAAAAGAACCGGATAGTTCAGCCGAGGCGACGCGTCAGGCTTATGTTTAACACCAAGTGCATGAGCATGCATCTGGCTGCGCGGTTCATCTTCGTCAAATACTGTCCGCTTAGTGTAACGGCAACAACCGAAATTGATTTACAAGGAAGTGCACCAATCAGATAAACCAATGTGCGCTGTATAGCAGCGTGTCCAGTGTAATTCGAACGGGCCTATAAACCGCCTGCTGCAACTCAGCTAACACGAAAAGTATCAGTCACACATTGATAAATTGCAGAGCGCCTAACACAAACCAGCTTAACTATAATCGTAAAAACCAGGAACACTTGTGTGAACTGCGCTTGCCCCCATTTTCGTGTTACTCAATGGCTACACAATGGGCTACGTGTTTCGCCTACTTTCGGTGTACGCTCCATGCGGGCCAACGCAGTGCACGCCTGCCCCGACGTCAATAGCCACCCGCCCTTCGCTGTGCTCGTCTTTCGCAGAACTACCATCAATGCATAAAAAAATAGGGCGTCACTGCTCCTTGATATTCCACGGAAATCACTGCGCAGTAGTTAGTGTCTTCCACCACGTATTACGGCGTGCGCATTTCCTGTATCACCAATTAGCCGATGTTTGGAATGTCAGAGGCTGAGTAGCAAACGCAGATAGCATCGCCGGGACACCCAGGACCAATAGATGCAAGACAGTTTTCGCAAGACAAAAAGTCCCTTGGTTTCCACACAGCAACTGCATCAATATCAACAAATACACGAGCACGTCTCTGCCTGCTCTCATACGAGCTGGAAAGCAACAGAACCCATGCCCGCGGTCAGCGAATGAATTTGCTCGACGTGTTTCAGATTTGTTGAAGAATCGCTCTAGTTAGACAAGAAAGCTGCATTATCCCCGTTCTGCCTGCTCATTGTGCACATACTATCTGGCCAAAACGCCATGCAAGCGCAAAAATAGTGAAAGCTTGGCCACATCGCCCTCCTACGCTCCCGGGTACATCCAGCACAATCCCACAGGGCCCACACGTTCACCTCCACTGACCCTCCACCAAGTACTGCGTCCATTCCTGTCAACTAGCAAAGCATATTTTTGCCACAGCAACCCGACCATGGTAAAGGAAAACACCACCTGATGCATCTGTCTGCTTGAATCATCCGTGCCGATTTGTGACCTGCTGGAACCCCGAGGAGAGCCCAAAGGCTACAGGAGAAGAAAATTCACTATGCACCTGCAACGGGGCACCATGCATCACCCACGTGTCTAATTCTAATACAAATTCGCTACGAACGCCCTGCAGCGAGACGGCTGGCTCGAAATGATACCAGTGACACATTCATAAATGCCGCGCGCACTGAAGACAAAACAGCTAAACTGGTTTCGGCAAAATGGGAACATTCGAATGCAGCACTACGTCCGTCCCCTCACTGGACTACCAGCTGACTACGCGCTCCGCTCCTGTTTGGTGCAAATGCTGTGCGGATTTGTTTGTAGTGCCTGGCTCGGTCCCGCAAGCGCTTATTGCACCGCCGACGCACTATATCCCTGTACACGAAAGAATAGAAAGGGGTGGCTGAGGCATAACAAGCGCCAAGGCCTTCTCACAGTGCAGTTCCGCCAATCTGCATTCATGCATGTGCTCATGGGGGCTTGCAACGGGACAGCCTGAAGGCGTAAAGTCCGCATAAGCGCGCCGAGTTGCTCGTTAGTGCACACCTTCTGGGCAGGACAGGAATCGATCGCAATATATGAACCGGCTCCGCCACACTGCGGCCGTAGACGTGGGCACACTATAAAATAGCTCTACAGTGCGCATACACGCAGACGGTTTGTATACTCCCGTATACACTGCTAAGGGCAAAAGAACTATGCCCGCGATTACTACCAACTAAGGGACGACGCAACTGGCCACCTGGTTGGAAAACAGCAATAGTCGATTATATTCAAGTTTTACCGGAAGCATCGCTTGCGTTCAGGCTAGTGGCCTCCTTCCGGTTTGCATCATCCGGCAAGTTTCTTGGAGTCCCATCAACGTTTTGCTTATAATGCCAAGTCTGAATGAATGGAGTGGAGTTTCTATGCTCAACCTGGTCCAAGCACAAAACAGGTGTACTACTCTCGGGAAACAGCAACACCCGCCAGCGTTTTTTCTCTCCCCTCCTTTCGTACTTCCCCACTACGGGCTCTGCGTTCTTTCACGCAGCAGCGTAAGCTTCCGAACAATTCGTTGTTGTCACGTCACAGGCCGCCATTCGCCACTCACTGCTGCCCTGCAACGCAAAGTAGCTGAAGCCAGGCGTGTGCCAGATAGCAGTCAATACGTTAAATGTTAGGTTTAAAGCACAGCGTTGTCGCTGCTCCCCCCCACTACGTACTGCGTTGAACAAGCGCTGCCTCGCCCAACCACTGGCATCGTTTGTAGATTGCATGCCGAAACAGGTATAGCAGCGCTGAAGTATCCAATCTCGTTAAATGTCAGAGAATAGCACAATAAAAGCAAAACGACAGCCTGCCCCATGTTGCATTGCAACTTCACAAATCTGCGTGTATGCAGACACACATTCGTGCCTGTCATCAGACAGCCTTAAGTGTAAGCGTAGGAATAAGTGCACCCTTAGCGTAAATTTGTTTTGGGTGTTTCAGCTTTTGCAATAAAGTAGTCTAGTTCCTGAACACATCCCATATTCTCGAAGCTGTCTCCCTATTTTTGTGCATACTCTCTAGCCCATGCAGGACAACGTTGCAGTGCCAGAGAGGGCATTGCCATGCGGTGACTGTGGACGCCCTGCTCAAGCGCCGCAAACTCACAAAGCTCACCCATGGAGCTTCGCTAGTTTCCCACCAAACGCGTCTATCCGCAAGCAGGGCTTATTCTAGCCAGGGAATGGAAACTAAACTCACGCTTCACACTAATTCAAGCACGATGCAGCCAGCAGGGGGGCGACTTATGGTAAACATTTGCGCGTAGACAAAACCCTGGGGTGGCCTTTGCGTCAGCCCCTATACTAAAGCATTGCACCAAGTTGATGAGCGCGGACACAAATCAGTGGCACTTTCAACTTCCTTTTTTGCACCTACTCCGAAGAGCAACCAGCAACCAGTCCAAATCATGCTGCCAAACCTGGCATTGCCTGCACCCAAGCCAGGGCAAGCACGCATTTCCGCAATCCGTGTTGGTCGTTCTATCAGCTGCCCCCAGTCCTTCGCTACTCCCGTTCACCGCAGACCAACTCTCGCCACACTCATCCAGGCTGGGCACCAGTGCTGCTAGACATTTGACGCAAATCCTTACGCAGTTGCTGGCGCCTTCTACTACGTATGGCGCTGCACCTGTACTGCCGCGCTAATTCAGAGCTTTGAATGCCAGATTCTGACCGTCGAAAGTACAAAGGAGCGTCAAAACACCCGTCTTCAGTAAATGCCAAAGAGGAACATTGATTTGGTCAAACGCGCTCCGGCTTTTCCTGGGACTGCAACTGCATCACTATCCGCACAGGCACATCCATAGCCATGCCGGCTTCCTTACAAGCTGAATAGTAGTAGAACCCACAACAGCGGCCAGAGGATGAATACGCGATGCGTGCTTCAGACTTGCTAAGACGCCTTTTTATTTACCTGAACTAATAGCATTCTATAGTAGCATGCCCACAATTCTGCCCCCACCTTGCTTGCATACATCCTGGGCACAACACCATGTAAGCGCAAGGACACTGAAGGCCATGCCCATATGCGCCAGCATACACACTGCAGGATAACACAATGCTCACACTCACACATCGGCTGGTTCTCCACAAAATACTACGTGCACGCGATATTAACTTACTCAAATTAAAACGATTTAAACACAGCCAAGCTCCAGACCAACTGCAAACCGGTGAACCTGGCTCATTAAGCGTCCGTGTCCAACAGCGTCCTGTTGCAAGAAAGGCCAGAAAAAAAAGTGTCCAAGACGGAGCAATTCCACTATGCACGGGTGCCAACGCACCCTGTATCGTGTTCACCTCTGATAAATCCCACAAATACGTCCGCGAGATGGCTAATTCGAACTCATATCAGTGGCACACACAAAAATAACACATACTCCGAACACGCACCCGTGTAACAAGTTTCAGCAAACCGGAAACCTCCGACGGCATGACTTGCTTCGCTGTCTTTAGGACCCAGCACCGATGTACAGGGAGCTGCAGTACCCGCACTCTCCTGCGCAATTCCTATACAGGTCTACTCAAGTCTTATTTGCCGCGCCAACAGCCGCCCGCCCCTCGCTAACACTACCACTACACATGTCTAGCTACGACACCAGAACTAGAAAAGGTTGGGCACGCATCACCGCGCGGTCACTCTCGCCTCCTAAGGCGTGTTCCGCTGCACATACACTGCCTCACCAGCCCACTGACACAGGTTTTAACGTCAGATTCTGACTGGCAAACACATGTCACAGCGCCTTCCGATGCGGGACTGCAAAGCCAGGGCATGGGTAAATGAAAACGAACATTAGGCTGTTCCCACACTGCACCTTTGCAACGGTGCACGCATGTACATGCACGTCCATGCGCGCTAGCCGGCAGCCTGAAATGAAGCAGAGACCATAAGCGTATCGAATAGACGCTTTTGCTACTAATTACATACTTTCTGGGCATAACAGCAAGCGATCTTAACGCCAAAGAAAGATTCGTCGTGCCGCGCGCGTATATCCGCGCATATACTCTACCTACCCCCGCCTTGCTAACCAATGCATTTTCGCTATATCTTTGCCAGATATCCAGGATACGCCAATCGAGAGATGCAGCTCGATTCAGGGGCCGCAAGTTAATTACGGGTGGACTCAGCAAATATTGTAGGACATTGCTACTAGCGGCTGCACGGAATGCCCTTGTTGAATATGCTTCCCTGTGGAAGACAATCCGCATTTGGAAATGTGCAAAACGTGCTGAAAGCATCACGTCTATGCAGCGCACATGCCTCCTCGGCTGTCGTATCTGCTATTGTGTTTGACGCCTATAAGCGGTATACCGTGAAATGTGCAGCATGAACGAAAACCAGTAATAAGCCCATTAGTTGCCACCTACCACGAAAACCAGCTAGCTTAACTAATCTGGTCAAACCAGAAACAACCGCTTGCACCACAAATCCCGCTTCCGCTCGCGCTACCCAATTGACGCATGAGGTGGAAGCTCCGGGCTTTTTCGTGCAAGCGCCATCTACACAATTCGCAACGGTTCTTCGCCCGCCGCTGCCGCCCTTTGATGGTCCTGTTCTCCGCGGAACAACTACCGACATCTATAGCCGGAAAGGCTGGGAGTACTCCTGGACGTTTGATACAAATCACTGCATATTAGCTGCCGCTTTCTGTTACATACTGTGCTACACATATCGTACCCCACTAGTCCACTGCTATCGTTTGCTATCTCGGACACTACCTTCCCAGCTCCTGAGCAGCCGGAATACCCCCCGCGCCCCGTAGATACCAAAGAACAGAGCTATCAAAGGAAAACGAATTCTCACCTGTCTCCCCACTAAAACTCCATAAATCTGCAAGCATGTAAATATACACGCATGCCTCGCCATCAGCCAACGTGGAGCCTAAACGTACGCATGAGCGTGCCGTGCAAAACGTTTTGCGTCCGTGTGCGTACTTCCTGGAANCCGCGCGACTGCGACGCACGAGGAGGCTTCTCCAAATCGCACCTGGAGACGCGCGGACGCAAACTGCCTAACACAACGATGCCTACATATCCGTGCCGGCAGCGCTCAGCTAACAACGCAGCTTATGACCTCAGGCAGAGGGCGTTGCATTCAGCCAGGGCCATCGAACTAAGGGCAGCCTCAATACCAACTGTAAAATGATACAGCTGGTTGCATGAGGCATCCTTGTCGAATCCTGTCCTGTCGGCACACGAACGATAATCGGAAGTGTTCTCAACGCACAAGATCCATTATGCACGTGTACCAATGTAACTTGTATAATGCTAGGTGCCTACGACTATGAAACGGCACTATTAAAACCGTACAGCGAGACGGCTACAAACAAAATCTGTGACAAACTCAAACTGCACGGACTCCAAATCCCAACCGGCGCAACGTATTCCACAGGGCAACAGGTACATCCGCGGGCACAGTAATGTCCCTCCTCTGTTGAATTACCCGGTGGCTACATACACAATGAACACGCAATGAACTGCGTGTCTCGCGTTCCCACGGTGCAAGATCCATGCGGGTGTACAAAACATATGTTAACCGCGACGTGGCCACCGGCTTGCCCTTTGCCAGAGGCATTCTCCGCAAAACAACTGCTATCAAACACAAAAAACTACTGCGTCAGTACCACTGAACGTTCGACACAAACCACTGTGTAGTCGCAGCCAGCTCTTACCACGCACTACACTAAACTGCCTCACCAATTCGCTGACGCCACTTGCAACCAAAGACTCTGTCTACCAAACGCATTTTGTCGTGCGGAAGCCCTGCGACTCAGAGGAAACTCAAAGGGAACGCGGCTGTGGCAGTTGCACTTCACGTGTTTGACTTAACCGTGGCTTCCAGTGTAAGGAGATGTTCTAGTCATCCTCACGCTGCAAATTCATATATCTGCACGCATGCACGCGTAAATAAGGCCGCCGATCGTACAGGCTGAACCGTAGCAGTATCGACGACTGCGCCAATTACATAAATTCGGCCCTAGCGCTTTTGAATGGGTACAAACTGTCCTGGACGTTGGCCCGTCGTCGCCTCCGCAAATTTGGCACCTAAGTAATTGCATACTGTCTGGCCAAAACGGCGCCCGACGGCAAATTCAAAAAGGGCTTTGCAACACGACCGTTGTTGCCCGCACGCCAATGGCGGAAACATCACGAAGGTTCCACATGGAGGGCCGCTCGTTGTCCTCCAAACGCTGAGCACACTTCTGCCGAAAGGCGGAGCTTATTCCAACCAAGGACAACAGAGCACACCCGAGCTTGAATCAACTGCAAAACAGCACAGCTAGTTGCATGGAGCACCCGTGTCAACTAAATATCATCTTTTTGGTAAAGGAGAATCGAAAGCATGCGGGAAATACCGCGTGCATCCAGACTGGAGGCAAGCTTGCCTTTCGCGTCTGTCCGCTATGTTGGAATCCTATGGCCACATTTACTGGGAAATGCCAGGCCGGGCTCGAACGAAAACCAATGACACATTCATTAGTTGACCGGCACTGGACATAAACCTGTTTAGCCAATCTCCTCAGACCAGAAACAACAGCCTACATTGCAAATTCGAAAGCGTCAAGCAGCCCTATACAATTCATGTGGACAGCCCCTTCGGTTGCCATGAATCCTTTGCTATTCCCTATCGCCGAACACCAACTACCCCAATACATCTCCGGATCGGACATTCGTGACGTTCGGTGCGAATCACTGTTGAGCTGCAGGTACGTCTAGAACGTGCTGCTGTACACCTACCGCCCCATCAGCTAGCTGAGGTCATTTGTAATGCCAGACTGCGTCTCGCAAACGCACAAACGCCTAC
>HG710646.1:2908-26961 GCA_000499725.1 Eimeria brunetti
CATAGCCTTGAATGCCAACTGCTGCATTTAATAGTATCAGTTGTTTTTAAAACGAATAACCTTTCGTTTTGCAAAGGCAAAGAAAATGAAAAAAGCAAAAAATAAATAAATTAAAGGAAATCGCTAGAAGCAGCAAATGCGGTATAGAGGCCATAGCCTACCGTAAGAAGGAAAGTAAACGTCAAGAAAGGGCAGTTACTAACAAATGTATTTATAAACAATAATAATAAACAATAATTAAAAATAATAATAATAAACAATGACAAAGAATAATAATAATAAACAATAATTAATAATAATAATAATAAACAATAACAAAGAATAATGCTAATAATAAACAATAGTAAAAAGTAACAATTATAAACAACAATAAAGAATAATAATAATAAACAATAAAAAATAATAATAATAAACAATAATCAAGAATAATAATAATAAACAATAATAAAAAGTAACAATAATAAACAACAATAAAAAATAATAATAATGAACAATAATAAAGTAATAATAATAACCAATAGTAAAAAATAAGAATAACAAACAATAATAAACAAATTCTCAATAAGTCTGAAGCACAAGTAATTAGTTATTAATACATCTAAGCGGCAAAGGAGTAAAAGTCTAAAAAGTATAAATGGAAATAAATTAGTTGCTGAAAACTCCAAAGAAATTTCTGCTAATAAGTTTATGTGCATCCTTGTTAACAAATCTGAATTGGGAATAATAACAAAGTATTTAATTGTAAAGAACCAATTTTAGAGTATAAATTCTAAAGAATTCATTCTTAATAGCTTTTAAGTATAAAGAATTAATCCTTAACAATATATAAACTATAAAATATCAATTCCTAAGAAAACCTGGAATTCTGCCTTTATTACCCCTAATTAATTCCTTTTTCCCTTTTCTTCCTCCGCTGCTGCAAAGGCATTTGTTCATTTGTTCCCAAAATCCAATCAATAGCCAAAACCCAATTTACTAAAAAATAAAAATGAATGAAATGAAGCTCAGTCTGCTGCTGCAGCAACAGACCTTCTGAGGTGTACGTACACCCCAAGCCTTTACACCCCTAAGGTTCCAATTACCTTGTGCCTACCCATCATACTTTACACACTGCATGCAGCAGCAGCAGCAGCAGCTGCTGCTGCTGCTGCTGTTGCTGCTGCTGCTGCTGCTGCTGCTGCATGCGCAGCAGCCTCCCCCTGCCGCACTGACGGGGTCAAAAAGAGATCTACAAGCACAGATAGCTGTCTGGTTCTGTCCCTCTGCTGCTGCTGCTGCTGTTACTGCTGCTGCTGCTCTTGCTGCTGCTGCTGCTGCCGTTTCTTTCGCTGCAGCTCGCCAAAGGCAGCAGCTTCTAGCTGCTGCATCGTCATACTTGCTGCTACCTTGGAGCCCCCTAGCCACTCCCATCCACTTTCTCTTTCTGCTGCTGCTTGCTGCTGCTGCGCCTGCTGCTGCACCTGCTGCAGCCCTCTGCTGCTGCAGCTCCTCACATATTCCAAAATCGAAGCAGCAGCACCACTTATCGGCTGCGAAGGTGCTGCTGCTGCACCCAACCCAAAGGCTGCTGCAGCAGCAGTTGCCTCCGCTAGACTCATGGACCCTCTGCTGCTGTTGCTGCTGCTGCTGTTGCTGCTGCTGCTCCAGTTGCTGCTGAAGTTAGGGGCACTGCCGCTGCTGCCATTGTATGTCGCATGCCCCACCGGGGCGGCAGCTGCAGCAGGCTCATGCGGTGCAGCAGCAGCAGCAGCAGCAGCAGCAGGATCAGCAGCAGCAGCAGCTTGAGCTGCTGCTAAAGCAGAAGCAAAGGCCCCAGCTGCCTCTTCTGTCTCTGCAGCCACCTCTTCAACCTCCCGCAGATCGTCTGTCTCTCCCTGCTGCTGCTGCTGCTGCTGCTGCTGCTGCTGCTGCTGTTGCTGCTGCTGCTGCTGCTCTGATGCAGCAGCAGCATTTCGGACTTTGAGCAGCAGCTGATCGAAGCCTTTTGCTCTATTTGCGAGTTTGGCTGTCAGCAGCGTTTGTGTCTGCTGCAGTTTATTTTTGTTTTCTTTTTTTTGCTGCTGCAGCAGCAGCACAGCTTCTATGGCTCTTTCTCTTGAAGAAAAAGAAATGCATGCAAAGCCCCGACGCCGAGAAAAGAGACACAAGTCAACAGCCCCGTAAGTCCACAGCTGCGCGCACAGAGAAGCAGGGCTAGGTGGGCTCTCTGCTGCTGCTGCTGCTGCTGCTGCTGCTGCTGCTGCTGCTGCTGCTGCTGCTGCTGCTGCTGCTGCTGGCGCTGCTGCTGCTGTTGCTGCTGCTGCTGCTGCTGCTGCTGCTGCTTGCTGCTGCTGCTGCTGCTGCCTGGCTCGGTCTCTGCTGCTGCTGCCGCTGATGGCTTTGCTGCTGCTGCTGCTTCTGCTGCCGGTGTATCCCCTCCGGTTGCTGTCTCTTGCTTTTCTGCTGCTGCTTCCGGCTCTGCCTCCGCGGCTGCTGCTGCTGCATCTTTCGCTGCTGCTGCTGCTGCAGCGGGATTCTCCTGCTGCTGCTTGCATGCGTTTGCCGCTGCTGCTGTTTGTACCTTCCACTGCAGCACGATAGACCGCAGCAAGATATCCTCAAAGGATTCCTCTGCCTCTGTCTCTACGCTTCCTGCCGCAGCTGGGCTCTTAGTTGTTTGCTGCTCTCGCTGCTGCTGCTGCCGCTGCTGTTGCTGCTGCTGCTGCAGCAGCTGTGCCGTGTGGTCTTTGAAAACTTGCTCTCTTTGCTTTTGTCTCCGCTCAATCTGCTGCTTCATGAATAAGGTATTTTGTTCCCTTATCCGCTGCAGCACGGCCTCTTTGCTGTCGGTTTGCTGCTGCCGTGCTGCTGCTTCTCTTTTATCTAGTGCTTCTTTGAATTTTTGTTTTTCCTTGTCCCTCTCCGTCCAGCGCTGCTGCTCCTGCTGCTGCTGCTGCCGCAGCGACAGCAGCGTGCGCAGGTGCGCGTGGTAGCCTTCCCGCTGCGCTGCATTCGATAGAAAGGCAAAGGCTAAGTTGACAACTACGAAGGCTGCTGCTGCTGCTGCTTCTTTGCCCTTGTTCTTGTCTGGGTGCGCCTTAAGGGCAGCCTTTCTATAGGCCGTAGCTATTGCCTTCGAGCTGAGGGCTTCCCGCGCTGCAACAGCTGCTTCGTCTGCTGCTGCTTCCTTCACGCTCAGCTGCTGCCCCTCCTCAGATACACACAAACCCAACACGGTGTATGGACACCGCCCCTTCAGGCCCGCCGGCAGCTGGCCTCTTGAAGCATCCATCCTCCTTCACTTCACTCCATTTGCTGCTGCTGCTGCTGCTGCTGCTGCTACTGTTGCTGCTGCTGCTGCTTCCCTGCATGCATCTTTCCTCCTCCAACAAACGCCAACACCACCCTTGAGGAAGGGGGGAGGGGGTTGAAGGGAGGCCCCCTCGACTGGAACCGACGGAGAAGGAGAACCTGAAACAGGGGATATGATCGGAAACAGAAAAAAAAGACAATAACGTCAATGTTTAAAGACGAATAGACAAGAGAAAAAGGGAGTCGCTGCTATTTTCTTTGCGCTTTCTTCTTTTCTTTACGGCGGAACACAGAGGCCGTTCAACAAACCCTGGGGCTGGGCTGCGGCTGTAGTGGGAAAGCCCCAGAAAAATCAGTATCTTTCTGAAGGAAAACGAACTATTAACGCAAATATCGTTAAATATAAACAAAAATCTGAAATATCAAGGGCAAATCTTGGAAAATAAACATAAGCTGGGGAAGGTAACACCTCCGCGATCATTCGATTCAAAGCGTTCTGCTGTACAGACACCGCAGGCTTCTATGAGAGGCAAAAAACGGTGCCTAATAGATAAATGTATAAATTAAATACCTCCTTGGGTTTTTTTAGCAGGTTAATAATTCCATTTGATAGTTAAATAATATTGTTTAAAACATAAATTCTTTTCCAGTAAATAATGCGTTCTATTTGCCGTATTTTTTATAGATTTGGCCCCTTATCTTTGTTTCTTGTTTGTACCAGCAGAGGAGCTGCAGGTACACCCGAGAGTAGCAACACCATTGAAGCTAAATACAAGTTGGCGGCTGCTTCATAGGAACTCCATTTTCGAACTCTCTCATTCATAAACAAATAAAAGCTCAATAACAGAACAAAAATAAGAAACATAATAATAATAATAATATAATTTATTTAATTTTCCCTAGATTAGTTGCTGAAACGGGGTCGCACTCAGAGCTGACTGCAGAGAAAACGCAGCAGCAGAAGGCCCGCTTAAAGAATACCTTTTATGATTGTTGCTGCCTTCAGTTCTGCTGCAACCCTAAACCCTAAACCCTAAACCCTAAGCCCTATTGGTAGTAGCGTAGACCTTAACTCCTGTTTCTACCACGGCCTTCACGGGGGTTAAGAAGTGCAGTTCATAGGGGAGCGCCCCTAGGCAGCAGTCTGGATGCTGCTGGGGTGTATGGACAGGTCTCTCCACATATGTCTCCTTATTTGTCAACACACGGTATATATATATATATATTATATATTAAATATATGAAATACACTATGCTTACATCCGTTTCCTAGATGAATACTTATGGGATAAAGGCACTATGTATGCATGGATATGTGAATATTCATAACAAAATAATATTTGAAAGCTGGGGCAGCGACAGATGCATTTGTTGCGCCAGTCAGGCGGTGTCCATACACCCCAACCACCCGCCCCAAAAACTGGCTAAAGCATGCAGGCGCCTCCCGCGGGTCCCACTGCTTCTTCTGCCTCTCCCCTCCCGTAAATAAATACAAAGGAATAAATGCGACAAGAACATTCTATTGATGATGGTGCTACAGATATATATATATATAATACATATGTGGGGTAGCAATGAATGCATGCAAAAACGCATGCATGCATGCATGCATGCATGCAGTCCTGCTGCTGCTGCTGCTTCGTTCCAACAGCTGGAGGCCCCTGCCAGTCCCGCTGCTGCGTTTGTTCTTTTGTGTTTGCCGGCACCCCCTCGCCAAAAAATAAGGTCTAATAGTGCATTATGATGGAATAAGTGAGTAATTTGGACATATATATATATATTTATATTTATAAAAGTATATTTATATATATCCCCCCTCTTCTTCATTACAGCCAGCAGATTTCTTAGAAGGCCTCATTCATCAGCCCCTCTAGCAGTGGGTCTCCATCGTCTGCATCCATATCGTTATTTGGGGGCGGGGGCGGGGGTGGGGGCACAGCAGCAGCAGCAGCAGCAGCAGCAGCAGGGTCTCCTGGCTGTGCCCTGTGGGAGTTAATTGCTGCTGCTGCTGCTGCTGCAGCAGGTTTGCCGCTGCTGCTGCTGCTGCTGTAGACCTCGACGTGTCCCGCAAGCCGCTGCTGTTCGTACAGCTGGATCTCCCGCTGCTGCTGCTCCCACTCATCAGCAGCAGCAGCAGCAGCAGGGGGAGACGGGAGTCGCACCCTGGGGTCGTTGCCTAGGGCCTGGGCAGCCCTCTGGGCTAAGGCGAAGCTCTTTGCTGCTTCTGCTGAAACCCCCCCACTTGAATTGGAATTGGAATTCGAATTCGAAGCCGTTACAAAAGAAACAGGGGCATCATAATTCGGCATATTCCCACTCGTGTGCTGCCCCATGGGACCCAGAGGGGCCTGCGCAGCCGCCGCCTGAGCAAACAAACACACTAAACCCTAAACCCTAAACCCTAAACCCTAAACCCTAGACCCTAGACCCCAAACCCTAGACCCTAGACCCTAGACCCCAAACCCTAAACCCTAGACCCTAGACCCTAAACCCTAAACCCTAAACCCTAAACCCTAGACCCCAGACCCTAGACCCTAGAAGGTGAGAGGAGGCAAAGGGAGTTGGTCTGGAGAGGAGGGTGAGGAGAAGGAAAAGAGGAGTATAACATGGACTTGAATACCAAGACGAACAGCATCCATTGGAGAAAAGAGGGAAGGAAAAGAGGAAAGAAGGTAAAATGGGAAAGAAGAAAGCCCCAGACCCCAGACCCCAGACCCCAGACCCTAGACCCTAAACCCTAAACCCTAAACCCTAGACCCTAGACCCTAGACCCTAGACCCCCCCAATTACCTGTTTCATGCCTTCTAGCCTCTTAACAGCCACATCGGTAGCCACCCCCCCTCCCACTTTGTTGGAGACAGAAAGGACCCCTTCTAGGACGGCCCCCACAATGCTGGAGTCGAGCTGGGCTTGCTGCTGCTGGGTTTCTTGCTGCTGCTCCAAGTAGTCATACTGCAGCTCCAGCATAAGGACCAAGCTGGGGTCTGTCTGGGCAATTGTGCTAATTGCAACGGCTGCCTGGTGAACCCCCTGGGCCATGCCATGTATTGCAATTACCCTTTCTGGGCAAGGGCTCGAATTCCTATCCACGGTAATGCGCGTAAGCGTGGCTTCTCTTATTTCTCGAACCCTCACCCCCCCTGGCCCTATGACAGTTGGACACACACTGGTGGGTACCACCAGCTTGGCATACATTTGGTCGTAAGGGAGGTTGGGATGGACTTCTTTGCAGCGTTCAAGAAGGGCAATAACCCCCGCGCTAATGGCTTCAGTTGCCCCCGACATAAGCAGCAGTCTATCTCCCGAGTCTGGGAACTTGTTCTTGGAAGAAAGTACATGCATGCTGCAGCCGCACTCAGCAGCAACTCTGCTAATAGTCTCGCTCTGGGGCCCTATGAGGGAATTCGCCAGAGCCGGGTCTATAAGGAGTTTCATGTGGAAGGGCCCTGGTAGGGAGACGGGTCTTTCATCTTCTAGGGGAACTTCCTTCAGAGCTTCCATATTCATGCCTTCTTGCAGCACCCCTGTTTCTGCCCAAGCGGGCATCTTGAGTTTGTATCCGTGTCCATAGTTCTGGTGTACAGACAGCGACTGGTTGGGATCTGCGTGGATATAGGGCAACATGGCCTTGATGGCAATTGTCACTTGTTCCAGTGGGCCCAATACGGAAATAATCCTTTCGTGGGGGTTGGAAGGGACCAGCTGCCCAGGGTGATGGGCAGGAGTCTGCTGGTCCCTGTTGCTAATTTGAATTCGAGTCCCCGTAAAGCTAGCCAGCTGTCTTATGCGCTGCCCCCCTGGCCCACAGATAAGGGCGCAGCAAGTGCTCATGGCACTCATCCTCCACACCATAAAGTTGGCGTGGCCCACCATAAGACAGGCGGCGTAGACCTTCTCCAGCACAGCCAGCAAGGCCCTGTCTGTGTCCATTGGTTGACCACTGATGACCACTATCCTCTCGGTACACGGGGGGGGCTCTGGGGGTGCCACCTTCACCTGTACATTGTACTCCGCCTCAAACTGGGAAATGATTGAACCATTGGACCCCAGCAGCTGGGCTGCCACCAAGTCGCTTACCAGGACCTTGTGGTACGCTGGTCCCTGCATTAGCACCGGCCTAGTGTCCCGCATGTATTGCAAATTGCTTATCCTTGCCAGTTCATCTTGGGCTTGGCTTATAAGGGCTGCCTTGGCAGAGTCCGACAAATTCGGCACATTGGGGGCAACGCTGGCTATCCCCGCCTTTACGGGTTCTTCTTTGGGGGGAATAAGGATACTAGCCAAGGCTTGGACGGTGGCTTGGTCCAAGTCTTGGCCCAGCAGGTCTTCGAGTCTTTCTTCTTTCTTCTCCATTTCCTCGGGGTCTGGCTTGGGCTTGCAGCTGTCGTACTTGAGATTGGCGTAGTCCCGCAGACACAGCTGCTGCTGCTGCTGCTGCGTCTCCAGCTGCTGCAGCACCAAAATAGACACCCGCTGCACTTCTCCCAAAGGCCCCTGCAGCGTTACCAGCCGCTCCCGCCCCCCCTGCTTCTTCATGTCCCTCTTGTCGCTAATATGGACCTTTACTTTCCCTATCCTCTTTATCTTCTTTAGGGGCTGCTGCTGCTCTTCAGTCCCTGCCAGCTGCAGCAGACACACTGCATGCGGCAGGATAAACGTCACGCTGCAGTTCGCCTCGCTGCTGCTGCTGCTGCTGCTGCTGCTGCTGTCGCGGTGCTTCGCCGGCTCCGCTATCCGCTGCAGCGCCTGCTGCAGCATCTGCTGCAGTCGCTCCAACTCCCCCTGCAGCAGCAGCATCCGACGGTTTGTCTCCGGGAAAAACACATCTTTCGGAGACAGTCTAGCCTTACAGCCGTGGCTCTTTGCCAAATTCAACAAGCCCCTATTGTCCACCCCCAACAATATCGAAACATCCCGCTGCTGCGGCAGCAGCTTCAGGTAGCAGGGCCCTTCCAAGTCTGGGGGCAGGGGGTCCCCTAGGCTGTTCTTGGTGGGGTCGGTGGTGTTTACAACTGGGGGGGGCTCGTAAGAAGGACTTTTTTCCCTTTTCCTCTTTTTGTCTCTGCTGCGGCTGCTGCTGCGGCTGCGCTTCCCGTTCTTACTGGACCTGTGGTCCTTGCTGCCCTCCTTGTCCCGCGATGGCTTGCTGCTGCTGCGCTTGCTGCTGCTGCCCTCCTTATCCTTGCTGCTGCTGCCCTCCTTATCCTTGCTGCTGCTGTTCTCCTTATCCTTGCTGCTGCTGCGCTTGCTTCTGCTGCTCTCCTTATCCTTGCTGCTGCTGCTGCTCTCCTTATCCTTGCTGCTGCTGCTCTCCTTATCCTTGCTGCTGCTCCCCTTCGTGCTGCTCTCCTTAGACGCCTGCTGCAACTTCACCTCTGCTGCCTCCCCCTTCGATTTGCTGCTGGAAGGCTTCGTCTCCTCCTTTGACTTGCTCTTGTGCAAACTGCTGCTGCTGCTGCTGCTGCTGTGGCTGCTGCTGTGGTTGCTGCTGCTGCTGCTGCTGCTGCTGGGGTTGCTGCTCTTGTGCTTGCTGCTAGAGCTGCTGCTCTCCCGCTCCCCCCGTGAGCCCTTGCTGCTGCTGCTGCTGCTGCTGCCGCTGCTGCTGCTGCTGTGGGACTTGCTGCCCGAGCTGCTGCTGCTGTGACCACTGGACTTGTGCCTCTTCGAACTGCTGCTGCTGCTGCTGCTGCTGGAATGTTTGTCCTTTCCGTGGGAGCTGCTGGAGCGGCCCCCAGAAGAAGAAACCTCCCCCGACCCCATTGCAACAGAATGTGTCCTTTCTTCGGCCTTTAAAACCAAAGAAATGGTCCCTACTGCGCCACCGAGAACGAAAGATGCGAAAGATATTCAGGTGTACTCACAGCGGAGTAGGCGGCAACCCCGATTCGGTTCCTGTATGGCCGGCTACTGTTGCCTCCGGTTAAGCACGCGGTTTTGCTGCTTCTGAACTTTGCTAAGAATCTGAGCCATTATGATTTCTTTCATTAAAGCGCCTTAAAGAGCTGCCTTTGCTGCCGTTTGTCCTCTTCGTCCTCTCTGTTTCCTTCGGCCTTTCCCGCGGCTGCTGCTGCCGCTGCAGCACGCAGACTGGATGGGAGGATCGACGCTTCCCAGGCCCCAAAGCAGAATGAAGAAAGTCCAGAAACTGAAAATAAAATGAGGAAAAAGTTGCAAAGAGAGGGGCTCGGGAGCGGGAGCCTCGCTGGCTGCTCGTGGGGGTGTGAGGACGACGCCGTGCGAGCACAAGACGGGGTGTATAGCCACTTAAAAAGAAGAGGATCAGAATCTAAATGGTATTTCTGAAAAAATAAAAGCAAACAAAATCTTTTTCCTGTAGAAAAAGGGCAAAACAGAGAGACCGGAACCCCGCTGCGGCCTCAGCCTTTGCTGCTGCCTTGTTGCGCTTCTGCTGCCTGTGCATGCCGCCGATCCGAGCCCCCGTGCGATCTTCCCCTTAGGTCTAATTCTTGCACTTTGTCCATGAATTTAATGAATTTTTTGCAAAAAAATAAATTAAAATAGGGCGAAGACGCGCGATCTTGGGCCCATAAGCGTCGGTTCCTTCCGTTTCACTTCCCCAGCGCCCACAGCAGGCAGGCAGGCGCAGTAATTCAACTTTATGAACACAGCCCCTGCTGCAAGTTTATCTCTTTTCCAGTGTTTTCTCTGTTCCATAGAAAACATCAACAGCTCCTTAGGCGGGACCCTAGGCTCTGCCTTATACCCAGCCCTCAAACAGGCCCCAGCAGCCTTGTCTATGGGAAGTTGTACACGTATATGCAATATATGCATGTATTTGTACATAGAGGCATATATACATCCTTCCCCACAGGCTTAAGAGAGGTTTCCAGATACGTGCTTATCGCCCCTCCACAACATCAGCGCATGCAGCAAGAAGGCTGCTTGTTGCAAATGTATATCTGACTGTTTAGCATTTGTCGCAACAGAAAGTATCAATGAAACAGTACAGAGACGATGAGTACTATTCACTCCTGAACATAACACATATCTGTTCATAGCAGTGATGCTCCATAGAGAGAGGCAGTCTCAGCCCCAGCTTCAGCTTCAGCTCTTTACCGCTGATACATGTTCAAGTGGGGGGTCATATGACTTATTCCCCTTACTGCCTTTGACAGGCCGTAGTTAAGACGATAATAGCAGCAGCAGCAAAAGGGAAACAAGCACGTAGCAGATGCTGCTCCCAAACTTAGGTGAATGTGGAGGGAAGACGGAGGTTGGGGCTTGCATGAAGCTGTGGCTCAAGGAGGGGTAAAAGGAAAAAAAACTAACCAGACTGTAACTTTAGCTGCAAGGCAGCACCGCATTTATTCATATTTATCCCCCTTTTTTCTGCATGCGTCAGCTTTGTGTTCAAAGGGTAAGGATTATTTGCTTGTCAACTAATCGCCTCTGTTCAAATAGAATTATCAGTAATTCTGACTCTGTAATCTACAATGCAGAAAAATATATGTATATAAGCCAGGGCACTACTACTTAGGGCTATATATGAAAACATGGATATAATAGTTATTATGCTTATTGCTTTCCCTTTGTTGTAAATGGGAAAAGGGGCAGCATTGACTGTTTCCTTTTCTTGCCTTGGCTTGGGTGTAAAGCGGGGAAAACTCGGAACTTTGTCTGAATGGCCTTGTAACAACAATGGTATTGGTATTATTATTATTGTTAAAGATTGGAAAAGCATTAAATGTTTATTGTTTAGGCAAGTTCAATCCATAGACAAAGCGCCTAAAGATTTGAACAGCCAGATGCTGCTGCATCTTTAAAACGAAATCATTCGGCAAGGCAAAGGCGACGGGGCCCCACCACAAAAAATATAAAAAGTGGCAAAACGCTGAGGGAGAGGCATTATCATCATCACTATACAATGGCTGTGCATGCATTTTGTTTCGTTTTCTTTCTTTTGTTTCTGCTGTGACACGGCTCCCTTACTAACGGTTTTTTAGGCTCAAACAACAACAGATCCGGTGCTGCTGTTTGTTCCTTTCTGTCGCGTCTGTTGTTTCTGCCTTTTTGTGTGTTGTTGAAACGAGCTTAAGCTTTTGCAGCAGCAGCAGCACTAGCTGCTGCTAGTGCTGCTGCTGCTAACGCTGCTGCTGCAGGGGCTTAACCTCCCGCAGCTGGCTGCCGACAAAGCGGTAGCCGTTTGCACTTGAAGGGGAAATGTTTGTTTTTTGCTGCTGAAAGCTGGGGCTCCCAGCTACCATTTCCGGTCTTACGAATACGTAGCTAGAGGACAGGCTGGGGGGCCTTCCTACCTCTGCTGTAGCAGCAGTTGAAGCAGTAGAGAGGGGCTCTGCCTCTGCCTTAGGCTCCTTCAGCTGCAGTTCTTCTGCTTCTGCTGCTCTTACGTCTTCAGCCCCCGGCACTGTCAGCCTCATGGCGGGGTGGGAGGCGAGGGCCTCCATGGGGGTGAGGCGATCCTGAGGGTTGGGTTTCAAGAACTGGGTCACGAGGTTGAATACCTCTTGCGGCATGCGGTCTGTACACTCGATGTCGTAGACCAAGGTCTGGCCGGGCACCGTGCGCAGGATTTCCATCTGTTCTGCAGCTGCCAGCCTCCTGAAATCGGCAGTGAAGGGGTATTCGGAGCACCAGATGCCGTATATCGATATCCCCAGGGACCAGGAATCCATAGTGGCCTCCGCCTTAGCTTCCTGGTCCCCCTCCAACACGATCTTCGCCACTTCAGGCGCAGCGAAAGCAGCAGTAAACATGACAGGCAAGACGGGCGAGCCGATCTGTTTCACCCCGTCCAAATCGCCTGCAAGGACGCTGCCTTTGTCTGTCACGAGAAAATTTTGCAATTTGACGTCGAGGTGAACCAGGGAAAGCCGGTGGAGGTCACTGATTGCCCTTACGACCTGCTGCGTGATGCTCAAAAGTACATTTCTGTCTTCATCTTTGGTATTCAGCAAAACCGAAGTCAAATACGACAGATCCGCCCTCAGCAACGGGAATAACACCATTGCATTTAGCAGTCTTCCCCTAGTAGGCAGCTCCATGACAGTGGGGCTTGATTGTTTTGCAATGACACACAAAGGCAGAGCTAGACGCAGCCGGTGGGAAGCCGTCGTTGCATCCATGTCGGGGGGCAAGTAGTTCAATATGCTTAGTTGTTTTTTTGCATTCTGCATTGTTTCTCTTGCTCCGCTTCGGACCTGAAATAGCTTGCCAGCGTAGACAGCTCCGTGACTGCTGAGGAAAGGAACAACAAACCCGAACGTACCGGAACCCAGAGGAAACCCCCTCTTTAGAACTATGCTTTTGCTGGTGCCCAAACAGTCGTATACTAGTTCTTCTCCCCTGGGAAGGTAAATTCCCAACTCCTCATCTACTTTTTGCAAAAACTTTGTCTTCCGCACTCGACCCAGGCGGGCCACCGCCTTAGCCACCGCGGGGGAGCCCTTGCCCCCGATTTTCGTGTCCTCCACTTCGAGGGAACACGTCAGTTTGGGGCTGGTGAAATACTTGCGCAGCTCACGAGTGGCCTTTAATGCAGCAGAACCAATGGCTACGAAGGGGCGACTGATGGCCCTCAGCACCGATACCGCCCCGCTCGTTTGCCTTTCTGGCGTTTCCGCGCGCCCTGCCTGTCTTGCAGATCCAAAGGGAGAGGATGCGTGCAGCTGCGCGAGGGAGGCAACGCTGCTGCTGCTGTTTGTTTCATCTTCATCTTGCTCCTCGTCTAGTAGCTCCTCTGGCACCGTCCGAAGGCGGACTATGCCGTTTGCATCTGCGAGCAACGTTTCATACAACTGGGTGAACCCATAGTCAACGTTTTCCGTCGCAGCTCGAGTGACTATCGATGGCTCTCCGTAGCCCTCGATTGCCTCTTCCCTAGATTCGTAGGGGCTATTGTTGAATCGTTGTCGTCTGCTTCTTCTCTCATAAAAGAGCTGGTTGTAAGTCAAGGGATTGGTCTTGTTGGGGCCCAAAGAGAGGAAACTGCTGGCTCTTCTGTGTAGGGGCTCAAGCTCTGCAGTGACCACAGTTACGGCCAGCACGGCGGCCCCAGCGCAGCTAAACTTGATCATCGTCGTGAGAGCAGCAAATAGTTGGAATGCCTGGAAAAATCAATTATGAGGACTTAGCAATAAAACCAAGATCGGACATATATAAACACTGTCTGCCTTCTTTATGAACCTCGCAAACACAGGCAGCCACAGCCAGGCAGCTGCGGCGGGCCAGGTGCCCGCTGCCGACACGCCAGCCGCAGCTCACCGCGCAGCCATTATCTTGTATTAGTCTGAGTGTACAATAAATTGGAATTAAATGAGTTAAAAACGATTCTCAAAGGACAATTAATGAGGTTTGCTGCCAGAGAGCAGCTCGCAGTTGGTTGTTTCGCGCTTCCCGTTTTGGGATGGTATGCCGCTGGTCTGTCTGTTTGACGAATCGACAGCTGTTTGTGCCCTTAGTCATCACAGCCCCTCGTACATGTTCGTCGTGATGCTCTATCCTTTTAAAAAGAATATTTATATGTTTTCAACCTTATTGACCGGCGACGATCCATTATTGGCTGCAACTCAGCCGTCGCGCTCACACATGAGAGCTAGTGACCTAGTAACCCACAGGAAGGACCCCGCAGGTTGTGGTGCACCTCAACCTTCCAATGCAAGATCTCGCAAAAAAATTTATTAGTTGAACTATTAAAAAATTTCAAGTGGAATTGGACCATGGGGAAGCACACTGAGCTCGTTTCAGGGCCTGCATACAGCACGGGTGCCGATCTGTAGGTGACCCTGTCGGCAGCACACGCCTTACGCGTGAGGCACTCCATAACCCAGGCACCGCGGTAGCTTCGTTGCGTGTATAAGATGAGATATAAACCTAATTAAAAGTTTTCAGTGTACGCAGGTAGCCGTGAAAGACTGACAGGCACGGATGTCTTCAATTGCCTTCTCTCTCTGCACATTGTCTCGCCAAGCGGCGACAAGCCAGTAACACATGAAACCCACGGACAGTCTTACGCCCCTTCAGGCTATATGATCAGAACTATAAGAATGGCAGCGAGGCCACACCGCTTGCTTAGGGGAGTCCACAGACCCACATCGGAACCGGGCAGCCAGCCAACCGCTGGAGGCGCAAACAGCTCCTGGTTGAGTCACCGTTGCCGCATGATCTGTACTCTACCAGCCAACTTCTCCTGTGACTAATATTCAGACGTCTTGGGGCAGAAACATACTATATGTGCTGCCAATATTCGCTCCATGGAAGGCATGCAGAATAGGTTATAGCGTTGCACTCAATAAGCCAACCTGTTCTTGTGTTCCCACGTGAAACAAGTGGCAATTCTTTAGCAGCAGTGCTACACTAAATGCACACAAATGGGAAAAGACTGCCAATATCATTCAGATAGGCCGAATTCTTCTCTGTAGCTATGCACGGCGAAACACACCGGGAACGAAGCGCGCAGATACGCATGCGCCAAATGTGTTGGTTGTGAAATTAATTTCGTTTTCACAATTTCCACGTCTTACGAGTGGGCAACACCATGATGATGCTGAAAGATGTCACAGTTCTGAAGCCTCCACCCAATAAGAAGAACCTCAGCCTCAACGTTATCACCCTTGCGCAAGTTAGTATGCGCAATCCTTCGTATTCACTGCGGGTGCAACCGCTCGGACTCAGCTGTTTGACACTGCATAATTTGGGCATTTGTATGTTTTCCCGTGCTGGGACTTACTGTTACTGGATGTGCATAGTGGTATAATGCTCTGAATGAAGCGTAAAGCCTCTCCTTGAGGAGTAATGTTTTACAAAGTTAAACCAGAAAATGGGGCAAAGCCCACGGAACGTAGAAACATGCGGGACCTGGGGCTGCTAGCCCTAGGCTACGCATTCTTCTGCGTCAGCCCAAGTTCGAGCGTCTGCTCTAGCAGTATAGGCAAGTTCAAGTCCAGGTTGTTTGCGCTTAACAAGCATATACAATATACTTGTGTACATTCACGTTACTATTCATAAGCATGACGATGTGCTGCTTCACAGAACACAGGACGCTACAGCGACTCGTGAGGCGCGTGTTCGTGAGGCAGGACAGAATCGCCCTATAGTAGGCAATGCCACAATCCATAGATCATGTCATCACTAGCTTGTATGGGTTCGGGAGAGCTTCGGTGGGGTGGAAGGCGAGGGCCAAACCCGCGCTGCAAACAGAAGCAAACGGAGCCACAACGCAAACTTTCAATCCTGAAACCCTAGCCACGAACCCTTCCCTCTGGTTAACACCTGAGCTTGAACGGTAACTCCTGAGTGGCTGACAGCTGAGAATGGTTCAATGCAGAGCGTCGAGGCCTCACCACAAGACATGGCAGCCAGCCAAAGTCATGCAGAGGGTCACACCGTCTGTGAGCTCAAGCACCACCTGCAACAGCACCGGCAACAGACACACACAGCTTTCTCTTATGAGCATCCGCCTCAGTATCAGCGAAGATGATGAAGCGGCTGCTGACAGCCAAACGGCACACAGACACGACTTGTTCAGCTTTTCATGCGGCATGGCCAGCAGACCCATTTGCTAGTAGGTTGATCGGGTATACACGGATGCATTGAATAGTCTAGCGGGATGTGTGTTGCGGCGTTAAGGGTTCGTCGCTGTAGAATTTAGGGCATAGTTTCAAGCCGCACCTTCGTCAGGATGCAAATGCACGCAGCGGCGCAGAGCCTCGCGGCAAACAGAAGCGAAAATACGGGCCCGAAGTTCTTATGGCCAAATAAGTCCGAAGTCAACGAGGGCAGCAGCGAGAACAGCCCCCCGTGACAGGCATTGAGCAGCGCGAGCCTGTCGCCAAAAAGTGCACACATGAAATGCATGGCCTGTTTCTTTCTCAATAATTGTTTTTAAAAATCAAATTAAACGGTATACATCCGGCACGGTAGACTCACCATACACCGAAGTTCCGAGGAGACGTCATGCTGCTGTTCATAAATGTTACTAAAAGAGCCGCCATGCAGAGGTTCATGATGATCTGCAAAGGTCGCACGCATTAGGCTCCGCTGCATGCAATGAAGGCAGCAACGAAAAGACTGCGACAGACCCTAATGCCTACAGCCGTTAGCTACCAGCATGTCCTACGTAAGTGCAACGCTTACTATGGCTCGTTTGTTGCCGGCCTTGTTGCCGATGTAACCCCAGACCAACCGGCCAGCAACGCACAAGGCCCCCGCCACTGCGCCTATGGTACTCAGCTGCAAATCTGTAACCGACTGCCAGTTGCTGATGCCCTCAGTGAAGGACGTTGCTGGCAACAGGCTATGCTCGGCAGGGTCCATGTAGGTGCTGGGCGACACCTTGTGAATGAACGCAAATGGCACTATCTTCCACATGTATGCTGCCACTAATACAGACTGCCAGGAGAAGAAGAGCATCATGAATAACAACCAAAACGACGGAGAGCTGCACAGATCCTGTGGTGTCAGCACGAAGGATGAAAGCAAAGATGCTGCTGTAGAAGGCGACGGTGCTGCAAACATACAAAACACAGCAAAACCTCTCCTTTCTTTGTAGAACCTATGGATCAGGTAGGTGAAACAACCCTCAAAGAACCCCACGTCAATGTGGGTTTCACACAGTGACAGAGGAAGTAGCGTGCAGATGAATGTTTGGACGTTGAAGAAAACGCTACAATGCAGCTAGAGTATCTGCGGACAACCGGAACTTTTCGCTGTTTACATATGAAGAATGTTTAATACAAGTATGTGAACTGCCGAGGGTGCAAGGGCAAGACTCAGTAAAACGGCAGGAAAAACTCACAGCGGATTTCTTCAATCAGCTTGCGCCGTTCATGCGAATCCATCGGCAGTGGAGGGGGATCGGACAGCAGCGCCGCTCCCACTGCCTGCAAACAGCAGCAACAACCAGCAGCAACAAAGGCGAATCATGTTATGTGGTCGGTACTTGCACCTGCAGCAGAAAAAACGCGGCCCTCTATGCTTGGCAGCTCTGTATGCGTGCGGTGGCAGCAGCAGTAGCTAAAGCAGCACTATTAAAGCACGGAGCTTCACGTTCTGTGCCTGCCTCTGCATGTGCAGCTGAACAGCCATTTGTCCAGTTAGCCCCTGCCTAGGCGCCATAGACAAGGGGTATGGCGTGTACCTGAAGGACCAGGCACCCCCCGGCCATCAGCAAAAAGAGGGCGGGGAGCCGGTGTAGCACTTCCGTGTCAGAGACGTAGACCTCTGGTGCTGCTGCAGGCAACAACATGACAAACAGAGTCCCGAGAAAGAATCATACACAAGTGAGCACAGCCCTACTGAGGTGACAATGTGAAGGAACACTGCTTGGACTAATATGGTTCATGAAGAGTTGCAAAGACGTGAATTCATAGCTCACTCGCTGCCCCATCTGCGCCTCCTAGGGGCGAGACAAATGCTAATAAGGAAGGCTGAGTGGCTCGGAAGAGAAACAAAGAATGCATTGGACACAACAGGCAAACCGATAGGCTCCGGCCCAGGAAGATCACGCAGCTAACCTGCAAACGCCCACCCAAACCCAACATGGAACCAACTCTGTTGCTGCTGAGACAGCAATTGGGCTGGAGTGAGAGCAAGCAATCTGTAGACCCTGTTGTGTATACTTCAAACCCTGAGCAACTGTACAAAAACTGCGACTGAGACGGATACTCACTGTTCCCTTCTTGTCGGGCTGCCACTCGAGAGCGCATGTCAGCGGCACCGGGTAGCAGAGGCCGCTGCCTATGGCCGTGACGACGCCGAACGACAGGCTGTACAGCGCAGAACCCCTTAATACCCGCATTATGTTACAAGGTTTCAGGTTTAAATTGATCTGTTGGGCTGCTATACGAACCAAAGCCGTCAGGCCAAAGTGACAGGGCTTATACGTCAACTCACCAGAAGAGGAAACAGCTGTGCAGCGTCAGGGCAGACATAACGAGGCCAATGCTCATCACGGAACCCCCCAAAAGAGTTGCCCTGCAGCAGCACAACCACGCCGCCAGCGCCGAGTACAAAAGCAAATTGAACTGTAAGCTGCGCGGCTTAGGCATCCGGTATTTGAATACAGAGGCAAACAAAGTGCGACTTAAAAAGGTATTATGTAATTAGACAATATGAATTACATGCGTGCAATGCATGCAACAGCCATCATTAAAGGGGCAAACATCGAGAATAATGGCACTAAAACACGCATATATGCAATGCACCAAACTCTACTCGATACTGCACTGTGCGTACTTGGAGGGGCCAAGAGCCCTGTGCAGCCTCCCCCCAAAAAACCCAGCTATGCCTTGCACCAGCACTGCGGAAACGTAGAGGATAAGGCCGTCCTGCAAACAGAAATGTCATCAAAGAAAAACGAAGAAAGCTGTTGCTGCTGTTGGCGCCGGCCCCACTGAGTATAATTTATAACAAACTATAACAAAGCGCAAAGGAATAGACCATAAGGGCACCTGGCCATCTATGGGCTCTGATCAGAAGAAAAACCTACATGGTAGCGCAACGAGGCAGTCGGCTGCAGCAGCCGCATGTAGGCGATGATGAGAGGCGCGATGTTGCCGAAGGCATGCAGACTGCCTGAGGCATTGCCCAGCATACCATCAACAGTAACAACAATAATAATAACAATAGCAATAACAATAATGATGATGATAGTAAAAAATAATGGCGCACTCTTCGCAAGACGACTGTTGCTGCTGTCTACCTCCTAACCGCTTAACGTGTAGTTTGACTGTCACAAGCTGCATATTTATTTGCAGCTTAATACACAGCAAGATCTAGTTGAAGGTATTACACTACAAATGCAAGACAGCTGCTGCCCTCACCGAGTGTCAGATGAATCAGGAAGGCCCCAACTAGGGCCATTTGGGCGCGACATTTGTGCGCGCCGACTGGTGCCTGAAAAACAACAGGAGAAGCCCAATGGCAGATCTCTCACCCGTTGCTGTTTTCCCTGGGAGCAGCTAGATGTGTTTTTTAGCACAAGCAACTGGCGTTGTAGGACTTGCCTTCGGGCAGGCAGTGGCGACACTCTCGCCATACATTTTGCGGCTTGGATCCTCTTGGTGTCTGCTCGACTCCTTTAAACGTATGCAGCGACAAACGGGCTTTATCAATTCGATTTGCAGGGGTATGAACTGCGAGAAGGCGTGTGCCTAGAGAGTCGAAACCATGTGTTTCCCGGCCTCAGAATGTGGCAACTACTGCCTTCCCTGCCCTAATTGACAGCTGGAAAGCTCAATAAGATGAATAGGAGGGGAAAATGAAGCAAAAATTAAACCCTCAGCCACGGAAATGAAGAGGAATGGCCATGGCGACTGCGCCGACGGTGCCTGAAGGCATCGTCGGGGCGTTGGAGGGCGGAAAGCGCACTCAGGAGGCGTCTTTCCGGGGACACACAAAGCCTTTGAAGTTAAAACGTAATTAAAATTAAAACTGATTTAAAACCAATTGTGTACAGCCCTTCTCCTCTGCCGAGCTCAGATCGAGATGCACTATAGACACGGGACGCAGAGCGGGCGCTGAAGGGGGCCCGGAATTCAGCGGAAACAAGGGAGATAAATGCAGAGAAGTACTTATATGTGATAGCGAGTTCAATTACCTAAGTGTCTACCAAACAGCTTGTGGCTGAGATATAAGACACTTGTGGCAAGAGTTGGGGCTGCATATAAGCCCACGTGTATAGAGCAGTACGAACTCCCCTAACTCTATTCATCTCGGCTCATCATATTACACGCGGATTCTTAAATCCTCAGTTGCACCGTCGTATCGTTCATATCGTTCTCATCATACACATCTGAAGGGATACGCTGTGCATGCCCTTTAGACGCCGATATTACTGACTCCCTTATTGTGGGGCGGGCGAGACGGCGTCTCGGGCTGTTGCAGAACACAGCAGCAGCAAGCAGGAAATAGCGAACAGCCAGTGTTCCTCGAGTGTATGACCACTGAAATGCGCAGAGCATTAGTAGAAACATTTGCGCCTTTCCTCCGGTTGTTCCCTTAAGCGCACGCCTGGTGCATGTAGGGTAGAGTGCCTCCCTCCGCCTCCGTCTACAGCCGCCGCCTAAGTTGTAAGAGATTAAAAAATTCATAGTGTTCCTACCAGTATGCAACGGAGAGCTGCCCTCTCTGTCTCCGGACGGCCTCTGCACTGGCTCGAAGGCTTGGGGAGCAAAATGCAAACTGAGGGTAGGTCCTGTCGTAGACAATGGTGTTTCATGCTGAAAACCCTGCAGCAAGGCAACTCTAAACGTATGCATACACATACGTCCCCTTAATGCATACAGCAAAGCTGTAGTCAATGGCTAGACGCCAACTTTGCTATCAGTCGGGGTGCGGGAAAGAACAAAGGAGGTCAGGTCTCAGCACCCCATGGCTGAACAGGACCACTGCCCTTCCAGGCTCCCTGGGGTCAGAGTACATTATAGGCGGTGATGCTACCCTTTTGGATTGCACCAGTAGCAGACCTCCCTACACACGCAGAAGCTTGGTGCATGCTTCCCCCCTCCAGCCTAATAGGACGACGAGTGTGTTGTTCCCAATAAGGCTTTCAGTAATACAGAGGTAACGAAAAGCACAAGCAATAAACTTGGTCGGTAAGACTGCATGCAAAACTGCACGATGCCCACCAGCGCAATGTGCTTAAAAGGAAAAGGGAAAGAGGTTGGCGTGCCTTCTCCACATAGCACTATCAGTTTCCCCAGACTGCCGAACCTGTGACTGCCTTGAGAGTCCCGCACGTTGGTGACTCTCCGGAGAAATGCAACAGCTTAAACGTTAAAGCGAACCTTTTCGTGGCTCAACAACTGTTGTCTAGAGGGGGCAATCAACAATTGCATCCCCATCCAGACTAGCGCTGTTCGGCTTATTGCGTTGCAACGACATTGATGGTTAGAAATGCTTTCCTAGATGAAACGCGTGGTGTGTAAACGCAGCACCTGCGATATCTGTAGACCTCGACAATGTGACTGTGAAGTCACATCTAGACCAAGACTCCATCGTCGCACTAGCGTAACGCCTCCACTGGACAGAAGAAACTAGAAAAACAGACGGGCTCTTTAGAAGACGTGGCTTCTAACCGAACCCAGGTAATACTACACATGCAAACGAGAAAATATTAAGGGTGTACGATGCCCTCACTGCAGAGCACCGCACTTCACAATGCTGGGAGGTTAAGCTGCCTTTGACTTGAAAGCCCTCCCCAAGCGTCTGTCAGGCCTGTGCTCATCAGCCATTGCAGGCCCTTTACTGCGTTCCTGTGCACGAGGTATACAGCTGACTGGGTGCCTCCTAACGGCAACTGCAGATTGCTGGCAGTTTACATGTTTACTGCGACTGCGTTGGAGGCGGCGTCAAATTTTCCAGCACCTCGTTGATGCTGACTTGCGTTTGCCACTTGGGCTGCAAGCCAAAACACTTCAGCACGAATTCGAGGATGATCTGCGATGCCTGAAAAGAGGCACGACAAATACACAGGCCAAACCGCCACTAGAACTCAAAGATTGGAGTGCAGAGCTCTATGGTCAGCAGAAAGAAGAAACTGAATAAGAGGTCTCCGTTTGGGGGGCAACTTAACAGAACAGCCACCAGACAAATGTCATTAATGATTGAATGCATTTACTGGTTACCTCGGGTCCGGTGAGAACATCGTTGAGAAGAATACTGATGGACAAATTCATCTCTGGGAAGCAAACAGCGACGGAGCCTCCAACGTCTCCGTGTCCAAGACCAACAACTCCTCGAGGCTTGAGACCCAGAGTAGCTCCCCAAGGATGTGAGGAGGAGAGGCCTCTATCTCGCAGCAGAGCTTCAACATCCGGGTGCTGAACTGCACTACTGGATGATCCCCCGCAACCGAAGATGCCAGTGTCTCGTGAGCGTCGGATTCGCCTTGTGATGAAGTCACCTACGCTCGAGAAGCGGCTATGCAAGAAGGAAGCGCCCGTGTGGGTGCCCTGGCCAGGCCGAGCCCCTCCCCAACCTGGAGGCGACAAATATGCGCAGTCATACAGCTGATAGCCCAACCCCCAAGTTCTGCTGCCTCCCCCTGTTAACAAGAGAGCCTCCAAAGTGGGGTCAACAGTATGGGCAACGCGTGCAGCATCAAGAAGAGGCTTGCTGATAATTTGGCCTTCGCCTAAAGCGGCGTAAAACCTAGCAAGGGCTCGCGCTGTGCAGCGACAGTTGCTGGGAGGAATCAACTGGTGCACAATGCGGTGGCTGTCGTAGATCAAGGGGTCCATGACGTGCGGCTTGGTTCTTATCAACTCAAGCACTGATACTCGTGGGGCTGCTCCCGGGGCAGGCGATGCTACGCCTTGGCTGTCAGAGTCGGAGTCCGGTGTCCTAAGCCCTTCCGTCACAACGTCGCTCTGAGACAGGCCCCCTTCCTCCTCGGACTTCTGGCGGTCGTCCTCCGCCTGCCGCACAGCTCTTGTGCGCGAAAACACATCCGGGAGGCTCTCTGCGCTGCGCGTGTTGCAAATTTGCGCCTCTCGCATATGCTCGAGGGGCCCTGAGTTGCCCTTCACGTTCATCAGGCAGCGACGGCGCCGCCTCATCGCCGAGGCGATGTGACGCCTAGTTTGAAAGCTCGACTGCACCCCATCACCCTGCTCGTTCTCTCCCTCCAACTTGCCCTGCGTTTCCTTGAGGCGCTGCAGGACCTCTTGCTGCGTCATGGGGTTGAATGAGATTTTCCTGCGAGCAGAGGTCAGCCTCCATAACAGCGGGGTGTCCGCCGTCACTATCTCGACTTCCTTTGGGAAAGCAGAAAGCTGTCCCTTCTCTGCACCCTGTGAACTCCCCGGCACGGGGGCGCTGCACTTGCTGCTGCTGCTGCTGTTGCATCTGCTGCGCTCAGAAGGCCCATCATCGGCTTCAATGTTTCGCTGAGACGAGGGCTCGCTTGGCGCCACTTTGTGTTCCAGCGAAGGACTCAGGACGGAGCGATCTCTGCTGCTTTCTCTTTCTGGAGATAACTCATCCGTCTTCGGGGTCGACACAAGGTGCGGGCTACGCGAAGAGGTGTTGCTGCTGAGGTGATTCTCTGTACTTCCCCTGGCCCATGCCTCCGCGTCGTGAACCGCGTCGCCATAGTCATCTCTGCGTGGAGTCTGAGAGCCAGGGAGCAGAAGAGAGCCGCTTCTGTTGCCTTGTTGCTGTTGCTGGGACCCGCCATTGACGCTGCTGCTTGCATGAGTCGCGGTGTCTGCATCGTGCGAGGAACGCAACGAATCAAGCGTCTTCGACCGCCCCGAGCTCGGAACAGGTTTATTGTTTCCCGAGAAACCTGCTGCTGCCAGCCTCTCTGCTAGAGGAGATGGCCCCCTTCCTTTGGAGAGGGAAGAGTGCTGGAGCTCCAAAGTAGAAGACACATGTACAGCGTGTTGGCTGCTAGAAACCATCCTCATGCTATCTGTGCTTCTTTGTCTCGCGCTGCTGGGCGCAGCGGCTGGCTTCATTGGTGGCGACGATGTCTTGCTGTCTTTTGCTGCACCTGCCGATGTCTGTTGTGGCCGCTCAGCAGGACTGCTGGATTGCTCGGTTTCTTGCGGCACTCGGATGAAGATTTCACTCTTGAGTCCCAGAGGCTCTAGCAAGCGTTCCTGTACAAAAGCGTCTATAGACATTCCAGAGACGCAGCGCACCAACTCGCTCACAGCCCACCCGTAAGTCAAATACGCGTATCTGCCCCAGGCGCCAGGCGGAGAGGCTGGGGCGGCGTCCTCCACTATGCGGACCATCTCGCTGTAGTTCGCAAGCCGTGAGAGGGTAAGGTCTGC
>HG710646.1:27073-69927 GCA_000499725.1 Eimeria brunetti
ACAGTTACGGCCCGTTTCCCATATCGAATGAAGCCGTCCCACCAACTCGAGACCGCGTCATCGAGCTCAAGCTCCCCGCTGCTCACGAGTTGAAGCAAAGCAGTGCTCAACAGCCCTGCAGCAGCGCACAACAAGAAGAAGCAATATAACTCACAGTCTCCCCGCCCACGCTGTCATGTATTCCTGCCCCGTATGCTGGTAGGCCGTTGTCAGCGAACAAAACATTATCCTGCCTGGCCCTTCTGGCCCAAATCTAAACCACTTATCAGGAACGAATGTGTGTTAGGCCTCACCTTTCGCAGTGCAGTAACCGCAAAACAAAGAGTCAGGGGTAACGGGGCGAGTGTCTACAGGTCCCATCTGGCCAATCGCCGCGTCGATTATCATCTCTCCCTCAAAGCAAACCGCCACCTGGCACCCAAGAACTAACTTCCGCTCCACAAGGCCCTTCAGCAACCGATTCAACCGCTGGTGAAGCGAACTGCAGACAAAGTCCACAAGCCCAACGGCAGCTTTTCCTGTAACGGAGGACGGAAGTGAGTCACGAAAGCGCCAACAGAAGGAAAAAACGACAGGCAGATGTAAGGCGGAGCGGTGAATGTAAATTAGCTCCAACCTATACCTATCTGCTGCTTTTTCGCTAGTTGCCAAAAGGGAGCAGTCTGCTTCTGCTTATGGGCTAGCGGTGCATGCAAAGCAAGGCTAGCAGACCAGGAGGAGTTATGCAGCAACAGAATGGCTGGCCCACCACTTTGCAGCTCCCCTGCCTCCCAGGAAGTGTGTATATATCAGGGGGCTTGGAGGCTGATAGCGGTTGAACAGGCACTCCTGCGCCCGACGAACCATTATCTGCAAGAACGGAATGTGCACCTTCAGCTGAACACAAAGGCCGTGGAGGAGCGACGCGACGCGCACAAAAAATATGATGTCCTTCGGCCAGTCCTCGAGCGGATTCGCTGCGATCAGCAACAAAAGTAAACGGCACACAAATCCTCCTGCTTCAGCAACCAAACTCCTTACACATTCCCCGCTAAAAGATTCATCCGCCCATCACCAACTTCCTGTCAGCAGGCTCCCAACATGATTGTAGCAACGCAGGTGAATATACACAGGTGGTAACACCTTAAAAGCACCGGCTGCGGACAGATAGCTGCAGTCTGTACTGGCGATTCGTACCCTCTTGAATTTTCTTGCGAGTCACGCCGGCCTTCACCGCAGCCTGGACCGTTTCTCCCGCCGCCTTGTGAAGAGCCTCAGTCTCGTTCTTCTCAACTTCCCCCTCCTGATGAGCGCACAACACACACATACACCTGGTCATAGCTGACCCTGTGTATTATTCTCGTTAATTCCTCGTGCATTCCCTTTTATGCGGGAAAAGGACGTAGGTGACGGGGGACGGGCGCAGTTACCCTGAACGCCACTCGCAATGCCTCCATGTAGATCTCTGGGTCTACTACGGCCCCCTTCCCTTCCTTGAACATGAAGCCCATATGTTCAAAGGCCTCCATGAGGCCCATCACATCCATTGACGCGACAGAGTACACCTGAGACCACCCAGTGCATTCGTGTTGCACGGGAAACTTCAGCATGCAAAAAACCCAAAAGGGCCTGCAAAGAAACAGGTAACGGGGGAACGGGAGACCGGCGGAGCCTACAAGCTTAGAGAAGGCTGTCTGCCCCTTTGAGTCAAATTCCTTAACCAGCCCCCAATCAAGAATGACAGGCTTTGCCTCTTTTGTTACAGGATCAATGCAAACCAAGATGTTGCCCGGATGAGGATCGCCATTGAAAAGCCCATCAATGTGGATTTGATAGGCGAAGCTGTCGCAAAGCTTGTACATGAGCTCCCTCCGGTCTATGCCGTATTGCTGCAAGTCAATCATTAGACACGACCCTCATCCCCCTCAGTTCTACCCAGTAGTCCTACACCTCATCCCCCGAACGGAACGCACGAACTATCTGCACGGGAGCATAAGTACAGGGACAACGCTCCCTACAAAAATGTGTATGAATTCACAAATAAATACCTACATGAAAACGCTGAACACGCGTAAGTGCAACAGCGGAAGGCCTCTACACTGGAGCTTTGGTAAACTAAAAGACACAATTCAACTTACATCAAGCTTCTCGACGTCCGTAACCTTGAAGCCATCTATAAACTCCATCACCATAACGGACTTCGTCACCAAGTTTGGGTAACACTTTGGGATGACCACACCGATTCCCGAACGCTACCATAAAGACAAACGCATGCTACATGAGGATTTAATTAATCTGCCAGTCGACGGATTCTACTAACTGCCTCTAATTTTTAACTGCCTCTGATTCGAGCGGAGATGCAGGACAAGAAGGACTGCTAAACAGGTCCAAGCTCCTCGAGCACACACGCTACAGGCATTTTCGTCCGCTCTCCCCAAATGAAGGGTTGTAAACGTCCCTAGAAGGGCCTTGGCAACACTACTATGTATCTAATTGACTCTTGGCAGGACGTGCTGTCAACAAGTTCCTTCTCCCCCCGGTTTGTAAATATCCTACCCACCTGCGCTGCTTCATACGCCCTCGTCTGATGTGCATATTCAAATCTGAAATCCAATTCTTTGCTCGCCGCCTTCTGCCACTCCTCTAAGATCGGAGCAAAGTTCATGCCTTGCTCGAGCAGTCCAAAAGCTGTGGAAAACGCAGACATACAAAGTGTGGCGTGTCTATGCATATGCACATTTCAGCTGCCACTGCCAGCTGCTTCCTAAGTTTGTCTTTGTCTGTCCTTTGTACCTGTCTGCTTGTTTGTGCCTATCTGTTCCAAATATTGCTTTGATTGAATACAAATTTTAAGCAGAATGACGGCAACTCGGTGTTTCTTTCCGCACTCTGAACCAAGCTCACCCCATGACAGCTGCTTGAGGTTCGCCATGTCGTGCATTAAAAGAGATTCGACGTCCGCGTGCTGAACCTTCACGACTACCGCGGTACCATCTTTCAGCCATGCGCGGTGCACCTGGCCAATGCTTGCAGAAGCGAGGGGCTTCTCTTCAATCTTCGAGAATATTTCATTCAGATCCCCTGAGAAGTTCGACGCAGCACCAGTCACATGCAGTTTTCAGTGTATGCATATCTCTGCACCTCTACCACTGCCAATCAATGTAAATGTGTTCTCTCCGCAAAGCCATGTAACATAACAGCCCCCTCCCTCACTTCCATATCAGAGAGGCACAAGATTCTCCTGTGCCCCACTAGCTGCAAGTTTGCATCTAAAGGGGGTGCAGCAGGCTGCTCCTGCTTGCGCATTACCCAGTTCCGTCTGCAATGTTTTCTCAATGACTGCGTATGGCGTCGTCGGCATCATATCCTGCAGCTTAATTAAGTGGTGGATGTACTGCTGGGGCAGCAAGTCGCTCCTCGTGCTCAGGAACTGGCCGACCTTCACCCACCAACCTGCACATTAGCAGTCCAAGCACAGCACAGCACTAAATCAAGACCCTGAGCACGAAAAGGAAATATGCAAAGCGTGTGAGTCAGACACAGAAGCGCGCAGCTCTTCTGAAACGTGCAATCGCGCCCTAAAGCTCCTTGCACTAACCCTGTCCCTGTGCCGCACGTGCTACTTCATGCTTTCCAACGCATCCACGGAGGATCTGCACCACACCCGTACTTACCCTTCAACTCCTTTATGTTGTCCCATACAAGATTCGCAAAGTGCTCGTGCCGCTGTTCCCAGTAGGCCGCTTGTTTATCCTGGGGCAGTGCGCGACTGCGCGCCTGCGCCACCTTCCATCCCACGTAGACATTCGACCAGCACCACAGCGTCTGCAGCAAATGAGCAGGTTGACCATTCTTGCTATTACTGTGGCCGCTTGCATTCTAATACGAGTATCGCGGGGGGTGGAAACACCAATAGAAGCCTCTACTACTAAACAATCCCTTAGTTGGAAGTACTCGTGTTGCAAGAGTCGTTGCCTGAAGCTCATCCTCGAACTCGACTTCCCCTATTTACTATTCCTGTCGGAGGGGTTGACTAACTACTATCCAGACGTGAAATGCTGCAGTCTGTTTCGGCCTAGCAAGACGAAAGACGGGTTGCGTAGCTGCCGTCTGTGCATAGAACAACGCACTCTCCATTTCCTGTTCCAGTTTTCCATCGCGCCGCCTGAATGTCTTCGTGCTGTTGCCGCCCCTGCTGGCTATAAACCCTCGCTAGTCTGCTCGGCGGTCGCTGGTGCGGGAGCGTGCCAGTCAGCATCGCGAGCACACGCGGTGTTGCTGTTGCTGCAGTAGTACTTGCTGTTGCCGTACTCGTACGTTGTCGTAGATGTAGAGGTACCAGTTGTTGAGTTTTGTAGTTGTAGCAGTTGCAGCTCGTGTAGGTATTGCTGTCGTCGTTGGAAGCAGAGGTGGCGCTCTGCAGGTATATACTGCCGTTAGGGTTCAGCTTTGCGATGCGGCTCAACTCAGTGCACTTCCCGTTCAGCTGTATTCCCTCTTCAGATTAAGGCTGAGTTATTTAGTGCGTTTAATTGCCTTTCGGTTGTTAGCACGCAGCTGCGCCCCGGCGACTGGGGGACTGGGAGGGCCCTCTAGCAGGCCTGAGTGATATTCTTCTGCTGCCTCCGCTGTAGCGCATGCAAAGAAGCTTCAAAGTGCTTCTGTTGTGGCGCAAAGTTGTCAGAACACACTTCACCCCAGGGCCAGCCCCCTGCTTCCCGGATCGGACACCTTCCAGAAGACGGGGGAAACGATAGTTGAGATCTCCGTTTCCGAAAATCCCACAACCCGCAGCTAGTTAAAAGTCATACACTTAAGTGAAAGGGCGCGATGCCGGCTTCAGACTGGAAGAAATGGTGTGAATTGCCATGCCTCTGCTACTGGTAAGGGAACACAGCCCGCTAGGCACACGCCCGTTGCAGCAGTCCCTGTCGTTGTGTTAAACGAAATTCGGGAGGCAACGTTATACAAATTGTATTATAATGTAATGCATTTGCACTATAATGTGCACTTTTTTTAGTGCAGATCACGACCTACCCAGCGAGCACTCGTTAGAGAGGGCCCCTTAGTGGATGGTCTAGAGGCGACCGCTGGCGGCCCCCGATACAAGTGTGCTGTTTGCTTCTGTGGAGATGTCACGTCGATCCTTTGTAGCGTTAAAAGGGAGTATCAGGCATTAACCGCGAATTGTAACACTCTTAAGCAGCTAACCAGTATGAGCTTGATTTCTTTAACAACGCATGCTTAACATCCTTCTCCCGAGGTGACTCTGTCGCCACCTGCCAAGAACTGGTGGTTGTCTTTCTCTCATACTATTCCTCCTCCCGTTTTCCTTCAGTCCCATTCCTTACAGGCTTTTAACATTCATCTCTAAGCTTGACGGCCTGCGACATTGCCAAATGTGCCCTAAACTCGACAGTTACATACTGCCACCTGTTGTTGTTCGCACGTTCTTCGAAGCTTAACTGCCAACAAGAGCAATTGATACGTTGACCACACGTTATATGGGCACTCAGTGGAACTCCATAAAACCCTTGAGAATGTCATAGCTGATATATTGCCACTTGTGAAGCGAAAAGTATACCGCCTAAAGTTTTCAGCAGTACTGCTCCGATGCACTTAGTCGTGCCGGTAGGAACCAGTACTAGTAATCCCGTTAGTATAGAGAGGCTGCACAAAACATAGTCACTGCCTGTCACAGACGGAAATTCTAGTTCGCACTAGTGAAATGAGCGAGAATGCACGGAGAGGGGAGAAGTAAGAAACCCCCACGTAAGTAGACGGGGGCTTCACATTGGCCACAAGAAACTCAGTTAATGTTACATGTTACATTGTTACATTGTTAATGTTACAAGAGGGTGATTCAAGTGCGGCGATGCACTTGTTGATACCAGCGGCAGCCGGATTCACAACTGCGATGAGCTGAAGTAGAACGCTTGCTTTGCTCGGCTCCTGCCTCTAGCTTAGACTGAAGGGGAAGGCCCTCCTGCATCACAAGAAGGGTAGCCGTTGTCACACGTTAGACAGAATGCATGTGTGCGATAAGTTGAGGGCGAGAGCGCAAACTTCTCGTATTGATTCGCCCGCGCTGTACTGCTGCACAGTTAACGCCAAGGCGCGTCTATTGCTTGTTTTTGAAGCGGCGGTTTTTACTGCGATACTATGCGAATGTAAAGAAGTGGTTTTTGCCTTGAATTTATCCTATAATTGAAGAACAATCACTCTATTGAAAGGGGGGATCAGTCCTTGTGCATGCCGTGTACTGTTCACGTTCCCTTGCTCCTGCGGTGCTTACGAAATTCCGTCGAACTTCGGAGACAAACGCGCGCCTGCCATACCAGGTACTGCTCACGCGGTAGGAGTAATAAAAATAGTAGTAATAGGTAATAACAAAAGCAATAGCAAATGCTAGTAATAATTAAGGTGGAAAACAAGGGCGAAAAAATATAGTAATGATAGATAACTAAATTATAGTAGCAAAAAATATGGATTGTGATCACAATAAGAAACTTCAACAGGCATGCGGGCAGCTGGTTTCCCGCATAACATGTTGCTTCCGGCGGCTAAGGCAGTGCAGGTCCTGCGGCCCCACCAAGACCAAATGTCAAGTTGTAGTGCAGTTTTCTAAATATAAAGTTCAGTAGACGTATCCAAACATTAAATGGTAGTGCAGTTATCCTTTTAGACCCTGGGTTGGTATCGGCGTACGCGCACGCATTTACATACGCTTTTCTTTCCCCGTGCTGCACTTCTGAGCGTTCTTCCTTGCCAACCTGTCAGTGAACACTCATGGACAAAAGTATAGAGGTTTCCATAGACTACAGTCGCGGCAAAACACGCGGAGGCACGGCTGAGTCAAGCATTGTTGCCTCAGGGATCAGGGCTGGACGTTTTGAAGGACAACACGTACACGGTGCGAGACAAGTTCATAAGCAGAATGCCAGGGATTTGTTTGTTTGCGCGACAGAGTGAAGTATACCTGCATAACTACGTAGCGGTAGGTTTCCCACCCTGCTTGCACCCCGAGGCTTAAAGCAACCGCATCTGAAGAAGCACGAGGCTTTTGCAGGCATCGAGTAGCTGTGGTGACTCCGTCGAAGTTGTTCTTGACACAGATAGCTCGGCTTCATGTTTCGCCGGGGCAGTTAGGCAGGATTGCTACTCATTTTTGAAGCGGTGCGACCTGCTCTCCCCAACCCTATATCGAAGACTTCTGAAGCCTGTGGTTGCGATGCCTATCCCCACTTTATATACAAACATGATAAGGCATTCGAACTATCCTGTTGCGTACTGAGGGACTTTCCGATCGCTGCACGGAAACATCGCCAAGATGCAATTTTAGTGCTCTGGTTAAGTATATGCGTGTATACACATCTTATAAAGGTACGTATAATATGTATATGGATATAGTGGCGTTTTAATTACGTGTAGGAGGACTGTTCGAGATTCAAGTTGCAGCCTGCTACCTGTCCTCAAGTACTCTTCGGATTCATTCCTACACAATGGGCTGTCACTTGAAACTCTCTGCGCAGCCTTTGTCGCTTTAGGGCCAACCTGAGGACCGTTGATGTATCATGTGTAAGCGGACCTGTTCAATTCAAGCCTGGCAATTGGGGATGTCACCTTCACAGGATTATCAGGAAATACCAGGCGTATTCTCCCCACAATCACCTGGAGGAGCCGACAACGTGGCGAAATACAGGGAGATATTCCCTCCTGCCGCTCCTAAATGTGCATCTTAGCCCGGCGTGCAAATTTATTGGCAGTGTTTGCTGCTGTGAAAAATCAAGCCTGTTCGAAGATCTGCAGGTTGCCGGCCAACTTCCATATGAGCTTAGAAAGAAACATTTGGCCCTCCAGCACTACTCTCTCAGCCTTTTAATTGTTTTCCCCATTTTCTCCTATTGCTCAGCCAGTGACAGCGCCTTCGCTGCCCTCGAGGTTCTATCTATACAAAGCTTGCGAAGTATCTTCGAGATGCCTTTTCGGTGACGCATATTGCATAGTGGAGGCGACAGTCAGGAAGGAAGGAAACTTATGGGAGAATAACCCCTGGGGACGGTGGCCAAAGTCTACAGATATCGGAAACAGCCCCAGCCTCTTCGTCTGAATGTTTCTTTTGTTGTATGCCACTAAATCTGCAGTGATGCATGAAGATTCATACCAGGGCTTAGCAGCTCATGGATTGAGATCAATTTGGATAAGAAGAAGGAGACTACTTTTCTTGCCACCTTGAGTGTGCTAGTAATTACATTCTCCTTTCGCAATCTACTTTACGGAAGGCGAATTTTCAGCAAACTACAACACGGGGCAGCGCTATTGGGACAGTGAAGCACAGCACCAAGCGAGCAAATGTGCAGCACACGCACCTTTCCATACAGAAAGGCGCTCTTGGACAATCATGTAGCAACACAGTTGGCTTCTATTGCGCGCTTGTCATCGTGGTTTCGCCACTGCTAACGAGGATATTACTAAGGAACCGCACCGAGAGCAACACTTCAGCTGCAGCATGGGGCGTTGCAGTTTCATATTAACGTGGAACGTCTCAGGGTACATTCATGGGAGAATAATTGGTGTCTGAATCCTATCGGCAAACCCAAGAAAAGCCATGGGTGTCGCATCATGTATGATGGTGTGACACAGGGAAGCGGATCAATTCATATTTGAGTGCCAGCTGGCCACCTGAAGTGCGAACGTGTGGGACGAACCATTCGTGGCTTTCTTCAATAGAATGCATATTGTGGGGGTTGTACCCTGTTGCATTTTACGGAGGCCCTAGGCTAATGCCTAAGACCGCAGACTGACGCCTACGACCCTCAGCAGTATTCACTACAAAGAAGTGTCACCTCCACACACAGGTGTTCTCCCAGTGATACCTGCTCGTCTGCTGCATCCGCACTCTACTATGTTGAAGCAGGGTTGTTCTGTGGTTTACGGGTCCTTATCGAGCTGTGCTGTGCTGGTTTTGCTAACATCGCGTGGCCTCCTCGACTGCCTCAGAGTGGCTGTGGAAACAAAATGTAAAGGGAGACTGAACTTGCTCCCTTTTACGGACTATACGGCGCCTTTGTTATATGTAATAAATTCGTTCAAGTCGACGCATTCGTGTTAATGTGCAATTTAATGCGGAGAAGAACATGCAACAATATGCTTTGCTGAGCAGTGAAGTCGCCCCTGGCTTGCGCTTTCGTATACCCTAAAGGCAGATCTCGCTTGGAATATTTAAAGTGAAGCCATATGACTGTGCTGAGTTTTCTCTAGAGAATTTCGGTCGTTTTCCATCGCCCACGCCTTTGGAGTGTACGTTGTAGCACGCGTCGTGCAAAACGGTAGAATTCCGGCAGCAGTGAATTGTGTGTACTAGCAACAACAACGTTTTAATAGCCAATATTTGGAGTTGAATTTTTTTTTTCATTTCAGCCTCTTCTGCCAAAGCATTACCAGCGCTTCTCTGATCAGGAAGCGACGCCACCAGGATAACACAACACTAAGGTCTACGGCCTTGTCTTTCCAGATGATAGATAGAAAACATTTGCTACAAATTATTCAAAATGAATTGACACATTGTCAGCTTCTAGTAAATCACAACAGCGCAAGAGGGAAGCTGCAGTGACAGCATGTGGGACAGGGCACCCGCCCGCCTCAAGGCCCTGAGCAGCAAGCGGCGACGCTGAACCCCCGTCGTTTGAGTCAGCTCCCCTTAAGCAACTTAATTTTCTGCATCGAATGGTTCCGTGCATGCCCTGGCGTTCGTCTTCATCTAAAGGCGCTGCAGCGGCAGCTGCAGCAGCTGCAGCTGCCGTCTTGTCCTACTCAGCCTTCCTGATCAGCTGCCCCGAACTACGCTGAGAAAGCAGCAACTGCGCCTGCTAATGCAGCCCTAGCGGCAGCGGCAGCTTCACCTCAACACCAGCGTAAGCAGCAGCAAGAGCACAACTGTACTGCAAGCGGTACACAGAGTCCAGGAAGGTGTAGAGCAGCTGCAGCGTCTGCTTTCTGAGTGCTCCTACGCGAGATCCTAGGAATGACTTGAAGTATGACGCATGAGTGAAGCAGCGCCAGTTGTCTCCGGAATTCAAGAGAAGCAGAACAGACAGCGCAAGGCGCAAACGACAGGCGTCATGGAGAGGCCGGATCACAATGCCTCTCATGCCCTCTCTCCCACCGCTTCTGCTCCTCCACCCAATGCTACATTTCCACCACATGCTGCTGCGGCTGCTAGTGTCAATGATCCTTCAGCAGGAAGAAACGTGGGGAGTTTTCCAGAAAGAGACCCGGCCATAGCAAATGCACACAGGGTGGCAGGGGCAAACGACACGGAGCCCCCAGCGCAGCCGCCTGACAAGAAGAACCCAACACCCATGACTCCGGCAGAAGGGCACCAGTGGGCGTCTACGCCGCAGGGGGAAACCTGTAACAACAGCAGTAGCAGCAGGGGCAGCAACAACAATAATGGAGGCGTCGAAAGGGGCAGCGGATTGTCACCGCCTGCAGCAGTAGCGGGTTCTTCGTTGATTCCGTCGACACCCGAGTGCTGCGGCAATGAGGGCAGCGCCAGCAACAACAGCAACACCAGGGTTGATAGCAGCAGAAGCAGCAGCAGCAGCGCCAGCAGCAGCAACACCGCTGGCAGCAACGGCAGCGATAATGGGCAGGCCGCGCGTTACGGCATTCCTACGGGTGAAGAGTCTATGAAGGCTTTGCGTCGCCATGTGGAGCTCCTCATGGACCGCGAAGGAAATGCCAGGACGCGGAGCCGGTACGGTACAGTCCAGATCTGATTGTTTTCTTTCTGGCGTTGCATGTGTTTCCTTCTTCGTGTTGTTTTATTAATTATTCTGTCTAGTTGCAGCAAACAAACCACTGCATGCTTTTTGCTACTCAGGAGTCGTTCGTTCCTTCTGTTTGACTGCATTTCGCCTTTGCTTCCTGTGCCTCCATTGGGTGCATCTGGCTGTGCCTGCGCGTTAGGGTGTTGTTTTCTGTGTTTGCTACTGGCTGAGTGCACTTTTGGCGGCTGCTACTGCGTCTTTTGCGGTCTTGTTGCATGCAGCCTGGAGGCGTGTTTGGACGCCCTAGAGCCGCAGCTGCTGGACCCGGAGCTGCTGCGAGTTGTATGCGCAAAAGGGCTGCCTGAGGGCTGTGCTGCGCTGCGTTCGATCTACTGGCGGCTCCTCCTTCACTGCTTGCCCCCCCAGCCGGCGGATTGGCAGGAGCGCCGCTGCAAACTTCGGTGGGGCTGCCCTTCAGCTGTGTGCCCTCAATAGTGCTCGATTGGTTCATCTTTACGCAGTATCCCTTTAAAGGAACGCCCTTATGTATGCAGTTTATATGTGTATAGTTATTGTTCGGGTGTTCATACACACAGACGACAGGACACGCAGCGCTGCGTGTGTTGACGGGGACGGCTTCAGGGAGGCGTACGAGTCGTACAAGGCAGAGTTCATTCGCGAGCCCGAGGCGGTGCGTCGCTTGCGGCGCATGCAGCAGCAGCAGCAGCAGCAGCGGCAGGATGGAGCGGGGGGAGCCAACGAGGGAAATACTACGACGGCTGCAGCACTTCACGCAAGAGAACCCGTCAGCAGTGAGGCCCCCCCAGACAGAGGCCGTTTCAAGTCGGACTCCTCCATCCCCTTAGCGGCAGTTAAGGACCACGTGAGCCTTTGGCCCCCCCGCTTACCCCTTGGATTCTCAGGCTACTCCCTTGCAGATTTGTTTTCTCTTGTTGCATCTGTTTATTGCACTGTCTGGTAGGAAAAGCAGGCACTTGGTAGCTTGGGGCATCAGAGCGCCCTTGACTGGGATTAGGAAGGATTGGTATTGCTTGCTGTTGCTGCTGCTGCTGGCTTATGCTGCTCAGCCTCTGTGTCGAAGCGCGACTAGCGAGTGGCGAGGCTACTGGGTGGACGCGGAGGTATTCGATCAGATTAACAAAGACGTCTTCAGGACGCGGCCGGAGTTGTGCTTCTTCGCTCTTAACCCGCAGCAAACTGTCACGCGGCAGCAGCAGCTGCATCTGTACCCCCCGCCGCCCACCCGACACTCGCAGGCACAGCAGCAGCAAAGTGAACGAATTCCCACCCTTGTCAACTACGATCTACTACTTCAGCAGCAACAGCAGCAACAACTGCAGCAGCAGCAGGAACAACAGCGGCAATCCAGTGCCTCATCCAACCCTGGTGGCAAAGCTACACGAGCCGGCAGCGAGCACAAAAGCAGCACCAGCAGCAGTGCCTCGTCTTCTTCGCTCAAGGGCTTCCGTCTGCCCTCCGCATTTCGCAGTAAGAAACGCCTCCTCTCTACAGCCGCGTCGGCGAGTCCCTCGAGTGAAAGTGTATGCGGCAGCAGCAGCAGTAGCGGGGGTCCAAGAACCGGCAGCGTGGGCGGTGACACCTGCCGCAGCGGCACCTCATTGCAAGCAGCAGGAGGGGGCGGCTGCAGCACACCACAGCAGAATGTCGGAGTTGAGGCTGTGCCGGGAGATGAGAACAAGGTGTACACGTTTTCTCCCTCAGAGTGTTTATTGGCTGGGGCCTGCGAGCTGCCCGGCAGCAGCAACCTTTCAGGCCGCAGCAGCAGCAGACAGTCAAGCGACGCAGCGGATGCGCTGGAGGCCCCTCCAGCAGCAGGGCCAGCGGCTTCCTTGCTTAAGAGACAAATGGACGCCGTTACGAAGATGGCGGGAGGCAGAAAGGCCAGCATGAGCAGCAGCAGCAGCAGCGTCAGTATGAGCGTGAGCAGCAGCAGCTCGTCTCCAGAGCCTCGTCTGTCCGCCAGGGATCCCCTTGAATCTGACTCTTCCCCGTTGCGCGGACAGGCAGGGAGCCTTCGATCTTCGTTGGCGTCTTCTAGAGAAGCTGACAAGGCAGAAAGCCCATCCCAAAGCCTTCCAGCAACACCTGCTGCTGCTGCTGGGAATGTGGATACGGATGCGGAGGCGGCAGGTGCAGCCAAGGCGGCTGGGAAGGACCCCGGGAGTTTGCTACCCGACGATCGCCCCGAGGACGGCGCTGCACTTGCTGCTGCTGCAGCTAGGGATGGTGGTGCTGCTGCTGCCGATCAGCGATCGGGGGGGGAGACGGTGCAGCCGTGGCGGGCGCCTGCGGGGGTGCAGGATGTGTGCAACATGATAACGCCGCACCGTCACTATGACGTGCTGTCGCGTTTGCTGTTTATCTACGCCAAAGTCAACGCAGGCCTATGCTACGTCCAAGGCATGAACGAAATCCTAGCCCCCATTTATTACGCGCTGATGACAGACCCCACTTACACAGACTATGAGCAGGTGCTGCTAGTGTGGATCACCACAACCCACTTCACACGCATATCTTCTTAAGCGGCAAGCGCTCCGCTTTTACAGCAATTTAGGGCTTAGTGCTTACGGCTCAGAGTCAACTGTTTATAGCAGCTGAGGCCAGCTGAAGGAAACAGCACCAATACCATTGTCAATTGTTGACTGCTTGCTTAGCTTCCAGTAGCCAGCATACACAAATAAGGATGTTACGTGCTGCATGCAGACGGCTTGCCTCTGAGGCCGGAGGAGTGAACGGATAATAGAAGGGCTTGCGTTTATTGTCCTTCTCGATTTGTGCATTCAGGCAGAAGCAGAAATTTTCTACTGTTTCAGCGAAGTCATGCAGCAACAACGCGACGCCTTCTGCAAAGCCCTCGACCCAACAGACGCCGGCGTGAAGGGCCGTCTGGCTAGCTTAGACGCCCTCCTGAGACAGAAGGTGTGGGGGCAGAACACTTGAGGAGTGAAAGACATGGGGGCATCGCAGCTGCAGCTGCGCCTGCTGCTGCTGCTGCAGCTATGAACAGTTTGGCCCTGGGGAAGGGGTGGCAACTCCAGTTGGGGGTTTGTGTTGCGCTGCCTTTTATAGGATGAAGAAGTTTGGATGCATCTTAACGCAGTGGGCGTCGAGCCGCAGTTCTATGCCTTGCGATGGCTGCTGCTGATGCTAACCCAAGTAAGATTTAAGGCAGCTGCTGGGAGCTGAGGGTTTGTATAGCCCATGCAATTGGCACGCTGAAGCAGGATGCAGCTTCTAATATTCAACTGTTTATCGCTATTTTCAATAGTAGTGTTATTCAATTTACTGTAGGGAAAGCTGCCTTTGATTTAATGTCGGTCATGCGCGCTTCAACCCATAGACAGGCTCAAGTTGTGGGTCCTGTATCTACCTGCCTGTCCGTAGACTACACAGCACAAACTTGAAGAAACAGCTGTATACGCACTGCGATGTGATAAAAGTATGTGAATTCTAGTTTGATGGCCGTGTGTTTGTCTACTTTTGCAGGAGTTTGAGATGCCTGACGTGTTGGCTCTATGGGACGGCTTCATAGCAGACACAGGACGGCCTTTGTCGTTGCTGTATTACGTTTGTGTCGCGATTATCATTTGGGTGGGTTCAGGATGAAGGGGGAATGTTTCCTTTGCATGCGATTGCGCGGACAACTACGTTTAGGCCTTTCTACATTGCCACTGCGGATGACTCATTGAAGTAGTCACTACTGAATTTACCCATTATTACACGGGTAGTAACCATTGCTCGTATTCTACTGTCTTGTTTATCGTATTTTTTGTTGCCGAGGTGTGTTTGCTTGCTGTTGCAGCTCAGGCCAGCCCTTTTGGCTGGCGACTTCACTGCATGCATGAAGCTTCTGCAGCATCTTCCCTCCTTCGATCCGAAGGCTTTGCTGAGCTCTGCCATGCGGCTGCGGTAGGCCGGGAGCCTCGTATCTTAGTGGTTGCTGTGATGCGCCTCAATTGTACCGCCTAAGAAGTTATGAAGAGAACATGTTGCAGAATATCTTTGCTTTCGATGAACCCAAAATGTGCTTTTTGTGCCCGATGTTCAGAGCGGACGACTTAGATGGGACCCGATCCCCGAGGTGGCGTGTGCCTCGCCCTGTACCAGGTGGGAGTCGAACGAGGAGTCGGGAGGGGCTGGAGGAGTTGGATCCTCTGCAGCAGGTGTCGGACTCGTTGTTTAAGCCCATTTCCCGTGCTATTGCAGCATTGAGTTTAAATGAGGGGCTGGGCGGCGTGCCTAGCGAGGCAGTCCGACCGGGTACGGGAGTAGCGGAGGCCGTGGGGGAAAGGAACTGGAAGAAGGGCGTTTTTCTGCCTCCTTCGCTGCGGGGTGAGGGAAGTTTCAGTAAGGGAGACAATAATAAAGAGGCAGGAGAGGGGCCGGATGCTGCTCTTGGGCACCTCAAACGACTGGCAGGGGTCGGCGTTGAGCACGCCTACAGAGGCGCCAGCGTCGTGTCGCAATACTTGAACAACTCAGGGCTCGCCTCAGGCCTTGCCTCCAACATCACTTCTTTCTTCGCGGGGGACAGCACCCCGAGCAGCCCAGCGGCGCCCCCAGATTCAGCAGAGGCTACGGCGGCAGAACGCCCCAGACAGTCGGCGGCAGCGAAATTGGGAGACTTCTTCGCAACAGCACAAACCGGACTGTCTTCAGGGGCCAAGGAAGCCCCTGAATCTGGTTACGCTCGACCTGAACAAACCGCAGGTGTATCTCCAGTGCCAGACACAGCGGAAACTGCGGAGACCGCTCCTCCCCTGATTGAGTACCCGTTCGCTTCTGTTGAAGAGGGTGTCACGGACGGGGTTCAGCAGGTGCCCGCGCCGGAGGACAACTCCTTGCAGGAAATTTCGCCAAGGCAGCGGAGCCTCTGGGAGACAGATGCGACAGAGGCATTGGGGGAACGACTCGGGGAGGCGGACGCTGTGACGGATAGCCCACGAGACGAAGCGGACAAACGTTCGTTTAACTCCCCTTCGGGAGAGGGGCTTCGGATAACAATACTTTGATTGAAATTGTCACGGGCAGTTTTTGAGTGGCGCAGAGTAGCGTTGCTAATTGCACAACGCTGCTTAGAAAGGGTTGCCGTTTTGTGCTGGATCACAGAGATGTACGCTGGAACAGCGTGCTTTCAGTGGACGCCTTAATTATAAAGTTTGAGAAATGAATGCCTCTACAGAATGTCGAAGCCTCTCAGCTAGATGGCACGGCTCTAAGGAACTCTGAGACATAATTCTAAGCAGATGTAAAGTTGGACAAAAGAGTGGTCATTCAGTAACGGACAGAGCGAACAGTGCACGGCTCTTGCGTTGATATTCACTGCAGAGAAGTGAAAGAATGCTGCAGAGTAGGCCTAACAACTGAGCCATCCCTACTGTAGTGCACCTGTCCACTGTAAACGGGGAAGTGCCTGCTACTCGGCCAGACTCCCGATGCCGGGCTGGAACGGCAGGCAGGGGAAGTACCGCCTCCTTACTGAGCTAAGGAACACCAAGCTAATGGGGTGTATTGTACCTAAAATACAAACGGTTTTGTTTTTTTTAGGTTACAGTAGCTGGGCTGACAGCGCGAGTGTAGCTACATCGGCTGGTCCGCTCGGTATGGTGAGAACGGCAGACGACGAAAATTAAGGCTTCGAGTGACTCCAAATTAGGTTCATGAGGTCCAACCGCATGTCTATTTCTGTTATAAATTTATTTCTACATGAATTAAAAACATTTATAGTTCAAAATTTTGAGACCTAGCGGTGATCTGCAGAGGTTAGCTGGCTGTTCAAGGTGAAGGGGTGAAGGTCACTCGTTTTCCCTGGAAAACAGTAACCGTCGTCGCAAGTAAATGCTTGTGAAATGTGCACAACGCGCATTGAACAGAATAAAATAGTGCTTATTTTCTGTTTTAAATCTGTTCTTAAAAGTTGGAACAAAGGAGAAGGGAAGGCCGCGGCAGCAGAACGGTCTCGCCGGCCTCAGACAGCTACTCGCCGCCACTAGCTGTGCGCGCACAGCTCGCTGCGCAACCGCAAGCAAGCCGTCAGCATTTACTTGTGTCACATCTATCTAGTTTACTATGAGACTATTGTTATTGTGTCGCTTTGAATCTATCGGTTTACTTTTTATACACTTTTGAGCTCTGTTTCGCCAATTGATTTTGCCGTTCTCTTGACTCCATCGTTTCGTGCACTCGAGACCTTGACCAGGTCTACGTCATCGCAAAACAGGAGCCTCCGACTTTGTCGGTTGTGTAGCAACTTTGTCCTTAGCATCTTTCTTCTTGCAGTGCACATCAACCACTGCAGCTTCTTAGCCACATAACAGGCAAACAACATCTCTACTTCAACTTTGCAAATGGTTTCGTCACCTCAAAACCCGACGATGGCGCCGGTTGTATGCTGGAGGCGGTGGTCTCTCGTGGCAGTTACCCTTCTGCACCTTCTTTCTTTTGCGCCCATGACTACAGTTATTCTTTCTTCTTCCTTTGCCGTTGTGAAGAGCGAGGAGCAATCCTTTGCCAATGTGCATTTGCAGTCGGCCCCCGTGAAGGAAATCGAAGAGGAAGGAAAGAAACTGGATTCTCAAGGCCATATACGCATCCTCCGTGAAAGCTTTGACTCTTCTTCTCTCGCTGGAAGAGGTGGCAACCTTCGCGGCTTCGACGCGAATGAGTTGACTGGCGAGGAAAGCCGCGTGGTTGTGCAACAAGACCCAAATGGAATGACCGGACAAGGCGGCTGGAAGAACAGAGCGCGGATGATAGACAATGGTGTTTCTGCCGCAGTTGCAGTACCATCTACAATGGCTATGCCCACTGCTACAATGTCGGTGCCCTATACTACACTGTCTGTTCCATCCGCTATGACTCTATCCTCCGCTACAATGGCTGTACCCTCTGCCATGTCCATTCCGTACGCTGCAATGTCTATGCCTGCTGCAACAATGGCTATGCCCGCTGCAACAATGGCTATGCCAGCTGCAACAATGGCTATGCCAGCTGCAACAATGGCTATGCCAGCTGCAACAATGGCCATGCCAGCTGCAACAATGGCTATGCCCGCTGCAACAATGGCTATGCCCGCTGCAACAATGGCTATGCCCACTACAACAATGGCTATGCCCGCTACATCAGTGTCTGTTCCCACTGCAACAATGGCTATGCCCACTGCAACCATGGCTTCTCCGATGGCCGCCGAATACGACGGATTGCTGGGTGGTGGCATCTTCCAGAAAATCAAAAGTCTCAAGATGTACTTGGGGCTGAAGAAATACGCAAAATATGCAAATGTGGCCGGCTACAACACCTACGGCAATGCCGTTGCTGCTGGCAGTTATCCTCTCTACGTCAACTACTCAGCAGCGGCGCCTGCTGCGGCCCTGGCGGCGCCTGCTGCGGCCCTGGCGGCCACCGCCGCCAAGGACTATTCCGGCTACAACACTTACAACGGAAACAATAGCTACACCGGCTTCAGTGCCCCCACTGAGGGCGGGCTGGCAGGCAAGAAGGCAAGATATACAGAGGAGCCTGGTCAGAGGTACCTGGCTCAAGTCATAAGCAAGAACAGGACTGGCTGGTGGCTGAGCAACAAAGTCTCGCGGCTGGCAGACGTCCTCGGCGGCGTCCTCCCCCAAGGCGTCGACCAGCCCGTCTTGCTGGCTAATGGCTACGAGACCCGCGAGGCAATGTTCTTGGCGGTGCTGCAGAACAGAGAGCGATTCGTCGATCTGCTGGTGCAGGACCAGTTGCTGCAGGAGCAGCCGGTGCAACGGCAATGGATCGGGCGCATGTACACGGAGGTGCAGGGCGGATACTCCGGCCTCAAGGCCTTAGAAAGAGACTTCGCTATTTCAAAGATGGCGCCGCCAACCGAAAGCTTGGCCTCCTTCCGTCACAGCTTGCGTCTCGACATCCCTATTGACTTGTACGAGATAAGCGGCCTGAGCTCATACGTTCAGGCCCCTGACGGGCAGGTGTTCCTGAATGCTATTTCGAGGAGGCCTCTAATTAGAGCAACTGCTGAGACAGTAATGGGTTCCGCTGGTAGCGGAAAGAAGGCTTACAGAGCGCTTCTCAGTCTGTCTCAGCAGGCGGTGCGCACGGTGGCAAATTTGAATTGCCTCCTAATGGTGCACACCAACGTAAACCCTCGCTCCTTCCTCGTGACAGAGAAGGGCCTCGTCTTCCTCGGCGGCCTCTTCCAGGCCACCCAGCAAGGCGCCTCTCTGGTGGACAACTACCAGTACAGCTTAGCTTCCCCCGTCTTCATCCCTCCGGAGTTGAGGGACAATACTGCGTACTACAACGCAACGGCACAGCCGTCTCAGGACGCCTGGCAGCTGGGTATGACGCTGTTCACCTTCTGGTGTTCGCAGCTCTCTGTGGACTCTTCAGGAAGCTTCAACTTCAACAACTGCCTCAGTTGCATGCCTGCGGAGATAAAAGACCTAATTATGGGGCTGACGCAGCTGGATCCTACCTCCAGACTGATAGCGGAGAAGGTTGCACTAAACCATCCTGCTATGCTGCTACCCATCTACCCCGACGTACCCCCTCAGGCAGATATGAACCAAGACGATGAACCCTATCTAGACTTCTACTGAGCGATTTGCTTTGCCCAGTCATGTTACTGCTGCTGCTGCTGCAGCTGCAGGACCACTTTGTAGCGCCCTTAGGTAAGGCGCCAGCCCCATTGCAGTTCCAACACGTGTATCCTTCCGTTGCATGCGAATTCAGTAGACCGATGCTTCAATGGTGGCCCCTGACAGTCGCCTTCGCCACTCAGAAAGATCGTTTGATCTTCTTCAATTCTAATGCAACAAATATGGCTACGCCACAACAGATTGTGGCGCGTCGTTAACAGGGATCAGTAGGCAGCTCCGCTGCTTCCTGAACCCCATATGAGTACTTTTTAATTATTTCATTTAGTGCTTTTGAACCACCAAAACAAAAGCATTAGTGAATGACTGCCAGCACGAGCTGCCAGCAGCGTAGCAGCTGGCCTCGCTGACAATATTTTTAACTTATTTATTTTATTTACTCAATTTAATTTCTCTAATTCTTCAATCTATTTATTTTATCTATTCTATTTGTCTCAAACTACTCCCAGCAAATTAGAATAACCAAATGAAGTGAGCTGACTTAAATAGTGCTGGACTTAGTGACGGCAGTCAGCAAATAGCCAAGTCCAATAAATATTGTTGACCATCTTAATTAGTATTCTGCTACTTTTATTGGATATAAAAAGGGGGTGTACAAACAAAAAACCACCCAACTTGAAGGAAAAACGGTACAAGTTGAATCCAGTCAAGGGGAGGTCCTGTTGCAGTTTTATGTATTGTCTCGATAAAAGTAGCAGCAACTTCGCAACCCCTGAACCACCGCATGTTCCGCTAGTCAGTCTGTTCAGTTTGTGCTGCTGCTGCTGCTGTAGTTATTGCTGCTGCTGCTGCTGCTGCTGCAGTTAGCGCTGCGCTTAGGCAGTGCACCAAAAAACAAAGAGCCCTTCTCGCTGCTGCCTCAATTGCTGTCGCTGTTGCAACTGGTGCAGCTGGTGCAGCACTGCGACGTGAAGAGATTATGTCTTTCAAACAAGCGACGGTAATACCCGCTGAATGCGTCATAACCTCCCAGAAATATACCTCCCCCCAATGCTACCCACAGACACCGCATCTGCACCCCCAGGAACAACGACTTCAAACCCTCACGGCGCAACATTGTGCTCAGGCAGTGAAAGAAACCTCTGTACTGAACGAGCAAACCGACGCAACACAACGCAGCACAAGGAGCAATGCAGGCCAACTAAGCCCGCCTGGGGTCCAGCGCTACTGCATGCATGCATGGACGCATGCATGCATGCACGCAGTGCCTGCAGTTATTTATAGCGGCGCCGGCAAAGCCCCATAGTATTTGCATGCATGCCCAGCTGCCTCGTCATGCTGCTCAGAGACTCACGTGACGCGTTCCGGGCGTTTGTGTCATTAGGCGAGTCTTCACTACATCCATCGGTGTTGTCACAACAGCAGCAACAGCTCCTGCAGTACCACAGCCACCCCATTACTCTTATTATTATCACTAATATTACTTTTACTCTTGTTATTCACTGTGCAGCAGCTTAGCAGGTCTAATCAGGTAGCCCTCAGTGTATTGACACTGCGACATGCAACCGGAATCAGCAGATTTCATTCTAAAGGCAAATCAAGCAAACCTGCTGCCATTCCTGCTGCCCCCGACACAGTAGCCGTGAAGCTTGTGGCGGGGGGACTCTCCCCTGTGCAAAGCAGGCACAATCGGAATAGTTATGAACATACTGAATCAATAATTATAAATAACTATATATATGTTGCACATATAAATAGATTTATGCCGCAGTGTACGCCTGTGTATGGGCTCCAGTTCACAGTGCTACGATTCATTTTCCCCATTCCTTGTGTCAGCAGTGTTTGAGAGGAGCATGATTCGACCAGTTGAGCGAATAAACCTCCTGCTAAAAAGACACCCACTGCATGCCGCTCTCCTTCTACAAATATACGTTTCTACTCATCTATCTGCCTATCCAACTCTGCTTTTCTCTCTTTCTCTATACTTATGTGGATATGCATTGCATGCAGAGCTAGAGATGCCGCCCGACCTAAGGTTTTAAGTTTAAACCACTCCCACAGAGAAAGCTGCATTGCAGCAAAGGGGACATCCCGCAGCATAGAGGTGCCCATCCCTACGAAGAAGCCGCGGGGGCCCTCCAGCCGCCACACAGCAGCAAAGCCCTGGGCCGTCGTTGCATGCAGCCCCAACTGCACCTGCTGCTTCACCACCTCAAACGGGTTGCTGCATGCACGCGTGCAACAAACAAACCGGTAAACAAACAAACTGAGAAACAAATAGACACAAACAGGTAGACTACAACATACAGGAATGTAACTAGTGACGTGCAACTGCCGATCCCTTGGGCCGAGAATCCATCTTTGCATTGCAAGAGAAGCAATGTAAACTTTAAAAATGAAATTTAATAAGAAATAGGCTGCTGTGGATTATTATGTCTATACACCCCAACAAACGCTAGTTTTTTGTATCAGACAGGAGCCGACCCACAACTGTTCCCCTTTCCTTTTAAACCACCCCGACTATCTATATTAAACATTATATATGAGCGTCAAATATTTCATTCAATGCAACGTCATATTTAAACAGCACAGAGATCAAAAGAAGCAGCATTGAAAACGCCCCAGCTACTCCCTGTCCCATTTTCTTTATCGTTTATTATTCTTTATTGTTCTGTGGACTTCACCGAATAACGCAGGCGCTCGACTCCGCTATGGCTGCCGCTGCGATATGTGTTGATGCCGCCGGTGCGTCGGCGTCTACAGAACAACGCAGCAGCAGCAACAGCAGCAGCAGCCAGTGCCAGCAGCAGCAGCAAACAAACGCCGTATTAAGCTTTGGCAGCAGCAGATGCACTACAGCAGTAACTGCATACAGAACGGCAGGAGAAGCTGCAGCAACAGCAGCAGCAGCTGCTGCATTAATACCAGCTGCACCAGCATCGGCACCAACAGCAGTAGCAGCAGCAGCAGCAACAACAACCGGCCCTTCAACGTATTTCCCATAGCTGCCTCCACCCACTTAGCCTTTTTATTTTCTCCTTCGCGACTTCATACACAACGAAGAAACCGGCAGAAGACGGCATGCTGCCCAAAGCCAGCGCCGCAATACCGCCGTAGCAGCCGCTTAGGGGCCTCCGCCCTTCCCCACATCGAGCGCCCAAGGAGGCCCCCTTTTCCGCTCGCGCAGCAGCACAGGCAGTCTGGGGAAGTCCTGCAACTGCAGCAGGTGCCCCAGCAGCAGAAACTGCTGCGGCAGGAGCTGCTGCCGCTGCTGCTTGTGCCGCTGCTGCTGCTGTGACCCCTGCCACATTATTGCCTTGGGCGTGGGTCTTTAGAAAGTCGAGGGGGAAGAGACTTAGATCCGCTATAATACCCGTAGAGGCCCCTGCCGCAAGGGCAACGGCTGCAGCAGCAAGCGACGCGCCAGCAGGGCAGCAGCAAGTGAACCGCAGCACGAGATAGAGCAGCAGCTGCTGCAAGCCCCTGTGCGCTGCCCATAAAGGCTGTAATGAGAGGCTCTGTCTCACCTTCGTCTTGTGATAATATCATCAGATTCCCTGCAGCGAAAGAAACCGTTCATTCGTGCCTGCCGCTGTTTTTGCATGCACGGGGGCAGGGCCCCCCCCCTACTCCACACCGCAGCCAAGGCTGCAGCTGTTGTTTCAATGGATCCCCCTTTGCCAGTGCAGCTAGCAGCTTTGCTGCACAGCTGCAGCAGGAACAGCAGCAGCAGCAGCGACGTATGCTCTCGGGCTATGACGGCATAGCTCTGAATATAGCGGCCTTCCAAACGTGCATTAGGCGCCCTTCAAAAATAATATTTAAATCTATTATACTTATTTCCCTTGTTCGCTTTTATTATTTTCTTGTTTTGTTGCTCCCTACAGAGGCGGCTGAGAAGAAGGAAAGCTTTGTCTGCGCTGCCGCCGATCGATCGCCGGGGCCCCCAAACAGTCGACCGCTACGGCGCGGCTCGAGAGTAAACAGGTCGAAATAAAGAATAATTAAATCAATGAAATAGGATAAAATATATGTAAATGAGAAGATAAAGCAAAACTAAGGATGAAATACCCCATTCTTTTATCTTTTATTCTGCGGTTGCAGGCAATCTACACACAAATCCCACTCCAACTCAACAAACCGGTTCTTCGATTTGCTTCGAAAATAAACTGAATACTTGGGCAGCTTTTGCATGCATTTTGCATGCATTTCGCATGCAGTTTTCATGCTGTCTGTACAGTTTTCTTTCGTGGTTTTCAGTGCCTTACAACGACAACACAGCGGTCCAAGGGCGGGTCGTTCCCTTGTTCCGGTTTGTATTGAAGGATGACTGCTACAGACAGAAACAGAATGTGATGTCACCGTCTTTCTCTGCTCACAGATGGAAAGACCCTCGAACCTGCGCCCTAAATGTGTATATCCATAAACGTATACACACATCTATATGTGGGTCAAATATCGACTATATAGATATATCGACATGCTGTAGCTAGGCCGGGCCATATTGTGTATGCTGCACCGTGCAAATCCCTACATAGCCTCAGGTGCAGCTGCAACAGCAAACACAGCAGCAGCAGCAACTACAACATCTGCAAGAATAGTGGCAGCTACAGCAGCAACTGCATCAGCACTAGCAGCAGCAGCAGCTGCTGCCCTTCATGGGAAGCCACACCCTACGAAAATAAACGAATGAGTTTTCAGAACTGTTAAACACTCCAACACAAAGGCGACAGCCAGCCCACATCAACGCACAAGGCAGCCATCTTCAGCCTTAGCAGCAGAAGCCCTCCACCCTTTCCCTAAGGGCCCCAAGGTTCGCATCCTTAACCCAACTAAGAGACTGACTATGCATTTAATGAAGCAAGCCGCTGCATGCACAGACGCGGCAGAAGGCCCCAGGGCCCCCAGGGGGCCCGCTAGCCCTCTACGGGGGGATATTGGGGTCCCCTTATGCCTCCTTATTCACGAAGAAGTGCAGCTCGAAGCGGCAGCAGCGACTGGCGAGTGCCGCTGCCGTCAACAAGGCAGCAGAAGGGCAATTCCCACTATCCTGAGCTGCGCTGTAGGCGGTGACCGTTGGTGGCTGCTGGGGCAGCTACGCTGCAGCAGTGCTGCAGCAGCAGCGGTACACGGATGCCGTTGCAACAAGGATGCTGCAGCACCGAAGATACTGCAGCAGCAGCTCTGCAGGCAGCTACACGCGGGCAGCAGGCGTCAAGTGAGCCGCAGTTGGTAATCTCCATTTTGTGTGATGTATCGGACCCAAGGCAGCGCCTGATAGCCGCTCTTTTCGATGATTTTGAGGTATCGTACGGTGATGCCGGAGACCGTGAAATACGGGATTTCAAAGAGGACTTGAATGGGTCTTCTCATGAAGTTTTTTCTGGAGTCATCTTCAACAGAAGGCAGCGAAAATGACGCTGTCATGCTGTATTCTCTCTGCCCCTGAAAGTGGCGAATGCTCCACACGAGACAGTCTAAGTCGGGCACGTACTTCGCGCTGCCTATCGTTGTTTTGAAATGGCCAGCCCCTGCATCCGCAGGGACTGGGATTCGGATTTCAACGCCGCCTGCAACTGATCTCGGCTTAAATTGACTTCTCGCGCGCACGAGGTACTCTAGGCGGCTGCCTGAGGTGCCAGTATCCACCTGACAGTCCACCCAGATGAGCGGTTTCACCTGTGTATGCAGGCGGTAGGACATGAGCTCGCACTCGCCATCGGGAGGGATGAAAGATATCGTTCTGTCGTTCTCGAAACGTGAAAGCCGAACACACTGGTGAAATTTAACATCCTCCATCTCTATGGCGCGGCCGCGACCTGCAGCTTTCCCGCTGCTTTCCAGCACTAGCTTGTCGTTCAGCCCGAGTTTCAGCTCCGGCATGCCCGAGAGGAAAGACTTCATCTTCAACGAACCCAATATTTCTGACCGCAAAACATTTCCGTTTGCCGCTACCAACAGATCAAGCTTCTCAACCACGTCGAGGAATATCTCATTCTTCTTGTGTACGATACCCTCAGATCGCCATGATACTGCATTCGTCATAGCTGTGGGCGGCCGCACCGCTGCTGTAGACAACTGGTGGGCCTGGTTTTTGATAAATTCACTTAAAACCTTCACTTCTGTTGTTTGGGGGTAGCCGTTGTCCACCATTTCATCCAACAGTTCATAAGTAATGACGAAGTTGTCGCGCAGGCTTTCCTCCGCGAGTTCATGAAAATAGCTGGTGAGCACAGAACCCAGTTTGTGCAGAAACGCTAAGAGCATCGTTGCATTTGCATTTCTGCGGGTTAGAGCCAGCAAATAAATGTTCTTAAGCTTCACCCAACAATAGGTGACACCCTCGTCTTCAAATACAGGGGTTATTGACGCCTCATCCTGTTCAAGAACGCGGCAGGAGAACCTCTCGCTCACAGCCAGCGAGACGTCGCCTCGGTAGTCGCGGCCTATTATCACTTTCCCCCGTCCGTCCAGCACCAGCACTGCGCTGGCGCCCGCCATCGTTGCAGCAGCAGAACAGAGAGGGAAGAGCAGCTGACGCAGCGACAGAAGACAGCAGCAGCCGCAGGTTCAACTTGGCCCCTGTGCTGCAGCTCTGCGCGGATGACACCCTTCGTCGCCTCGGTGAAGATGCTCTTCGATTCAAGATGCCCTCATGTGAGAAAATATGGAGCAAGGATTGCAGTTGTTGGATTTCAGCCGTTGCTGCGGGAGAACGGCAACAGCAGGTCGAAGAGCGGTTGGCAGCAGTGGAAAGCTGCAACAAATTAGGTGACCGCGGGAGGTCCCATGAGGTTTCTGAAGAGCGGTGAGCTTTATACGGTTTTTTATTGAATTACACCTTTTATTTGATGAGGATCGACAGGTTTATGATGCATAACAACAAACAAACAACAGCCCCAGTGCTGCCGTTGCCGACGACTTGGGCTGCTGCAAGCATGACAACGCATGCGGGTAATTGTTATTCGCTTGCCCTTGTCTTTTCTTCCCTTTCTTCTTGTTGCTCTTCCAATGGAAAGAAATATTTGAAAGGACTGAAATATTCCGGGAAAAGCACAAGTTTATGAGCCAATGTGTTTACTTGCTTCCCACTTTTCCGCTGCGGCAGCGGCAGGACTCCACCGCGGCTATTTGGGAGGTCCTCTGACTCTGTCATTTTAGAGGAAAATAAATTTAGAATAAATTTTGTTAATTAGTTGCATCTATATACAAAAGAATTAAAACACTTACTCAACAAAAGCCAGCAGTTCGAGTGATCGTGTCTATATGGAGCGAACAACTTACATTATACACGGTCCTCGTAGTATACAAAACCCCAATTTTCCTTCAACTTGATTTCATCTTTCTTCTGTTTCTCCCCTTTAATTTTGACATTGCATTTCTCTATTTTTCTCAATTTTATTTCATATATGCCCATATTACCCCTAATTTGCTTCCATGCTTCTTCGTCGGCTTTATAGCTTGGCTTTATCTGCTCCCCTTTCCTAATATAATTTTGTCCTTTCCCTACCTTATTCTTCTTTATTTGATTTAATCTCCCGCGGTATTCTTTTCGTTATTCTGTCTATCAACTGGCGTTTAAACATTGCCTCACGTGAATTTGTCTTCGGGCCACTTCTTTAGGTCCTTAGCTTGCGCTGCCATTTGATTGATTAGTTGCTTTGTGCTACTTTATTTAATTGCCGACTTTTATTTAATTAGGGGGGGTTGTGTTTGTTTGTATGCATGTTAATCTCTCCAAGGACAAACTTTTCATTTCTGCTGGGTGCGAGGGCTCCATTCAACCCCCACGCTTACACTGTTTTTACTGTTATTGTGTGTTGTTTGTTGCTTGCTGTTCGTTTGCTGCTTGTCTTTTGTTTTTTTTTACTTGTTGTTTGCTGCCTGGTGCCGCTTTTTTATCGTGTGCCTTGTATGTTTGTCACCACTATTGCTATTGCTGTTGTTGTTTGTTATTGTTGTTATAAACACTACTGTTGCCATAATTACTAGTGTTGCTACTATAATTGTCATTGTTGTTGTTTTCACTATTGTCGTTGTTTTTGCTGCTGTCGTTTTTTTTGTTGCTGGCCTTCACTTAATCACTGCGTTAGCTGTTTGCATTTCTTTATCAAGTAACCGACTGAAGCATTTTCCGCCATACAAAATTTGTTTTTTGAATTCGTTTATCTGCTTGAAAAACCCATTTTAATTGTTTTTCATGAGCGTATGTTATTTATCATCTTACTCATTGGTGGTGTTGTTCACATGATAGGGTTTACGGTTTAGCTTTTCTATACTGGCTTTCTGCATATATTTTATTATTTTTCACTCATTTACGCCTCACGAAAGCTTTCAAATAAAGCGGAAGAGGTGAAGAGTCTCATCATCACCCTTGTAGATAATACTATACTTGGGCTGCGATATTTCGAACACGTCAACATATATTGTATATTATATTGTATAGAATACTATTATGCACAGTATTTTGTTGAATAGAATATGTTACTGTATAGGCTGCCATGCGCATATAAAGCATGGGTATACGTTTGCTTTTTGCGTCTGTCCAGCTATTAAAACCATAAAGGGTAACTGAACTCATTATATTCTTTCCATCTCCAATGGAGTCTCAGCCTTGTGCATGCACTGCCCGTTCTTTAAACCTCTTTTATCCCTTTCCTTTTCATTTCTTGATTTATCAAATGATGTAAAACACTCACGACTGATAATAAGAGAAGGAGGCGTGGTGTTATCCCCCCAGAGTGCGTCACCTAGAGCAAAGCTTTAGTGCAACATGGCTGCACGCGTGCCCCTGTAGCAGCAGCAACGGTGGCAGCAGCAGCAGGAGCAGCGGCCGCAGCAGCAGGAGGAGCAGTACACTTAGAAAGAGTAGTTGGTCAGTGAAGTGCTGACAAACGAAGGAGATGGTAACGAAACAGAAGTGAAGACCTAGACTCAAATGTACACAAGTTTAAAGGGAAGAGGTTCTGTTGTGGGCTCTTTTCGCTGCTCTTGTTATCTTTTCGTCCATTAGAGCTGTTGCTGTTCTTTCCTCTCTTAAACAGCAGGAGGGGAAGAAAATGTGACATACGATGAACGCACAAGGCTCAAATTGGTGTTTACTGCACCAACAAACGATAAGCAAATATGAAATTTTTATGCAAATGCAAACTGGAAATAGTTTTAACTAGCCGAGGTGGGGGATAGATATGCAAAAATGGAAAACAAACCCAAACTCATTTAGAAGGAAACAACAATTCAAACGCATGCTCGGTTTCAACAATTTATCGTTTTTATTCAGGCAGGATTCAAAGTCTATATTAGAAAGGAAATAAACCCTTTATGCCCTCAAGCGGTAGAGGCAGTTGCAGATCTATTCCAGTTTATGAACGGGCATACGAACAATATACTAATATATTCGTGTCTATGTATGTATACATGCATATATGCAATGTTTTTGCATACACATTACACATAAACAGATACCTATCCACATATATGTGCATATGCAGTATTTACACATATTTATTCATATAATAATATAGAATATTGGATGCATGCAGGATTGATGCAATAGTTGGCTACATCCTCTCGGCCAAACCCCAAGAATTTGAGGCAAAAGTGGGGTTGCGTTTCATAATAATGAATTAATTTCTTTTTAACTAAACTCTTCCATCTAAATATAGATTTCTTTATTATTTAAATGAGATTTTGTTCTGGCAGTTAGTGAAGACGGCAAATAAACAAGCTATCTGCAGTCAATGTCAATGATCTGCAGCTTCCTGCCGTGCTGCCTAGGCGCAAAGGAGATAAATCAAGATTATAATGGAATAAAATTATAAATTTTATATTTTAAAGTATGGAAACTAAAGTTTTATGAATATTTCTCCAGCAAGAAAGGATTTCTTTCAATGCACATTTGCACTTGAACGACCCCACTGAAGCCGATGGCTTCGATGCTGGAAGCTGCTGCCTTTCTGCGAGACCTTCTGCCTCTTTTTCTTCTGCTTTTTCTTCATTTGATTCATTAAAAAGTAGTTTTAATCTTCTTTTAATTAATAAGGGAGGCAAAATTGAAGCTGTGGAGCGGATGTCACGGCACCTGCCGGGCAGCAGACCGGCGGAGTAGCATTCATTTGATTATTTGCATTGAAGAGATTTGAATGATTTGGACCATTGGTCATGTTCTATTTATGCTTCAACATAATGGATGTATATCTTTCATGATCTTCCTCTCTTTCTGCAGACAACAGCTGCCTTTGCGGTGGATCGCCTCCGCCGTCACTATACGGTTTCAGGGTTAAGGGTTTAGGGTTTAGTGCTTGGGTTGCAAGGCAGTCTATGTAATATAATAATTGACGCCTTGAGCGGCACAATAAAATCAGAAGAAGAAGGGAGAGACGGAAAAATGAACGGTTTCCTGTATTTCTGCTTTCTATTTTGCTTTCTTTGCATCTGTAGGGACGTCGCTGCTGCCTTTGAAGCGCAGCGACCATACCAGCAGCTGTATGGAGGGGAAAAGGGTTCAGAATTGGGAACAGATGATATATTTATGCACAAAACAGAATATGGAGGAGATATAATTCCTCTGAGGGCTCCATTAAGCCGTTTTAATGCGGGTTACCCCAAACAATACCTTCAAGGAGCACCACTTGTGCAAAACAGAGAACAGACAAAGTTGCAAGAACACGAAGTACACCAACCCCACCACCATCACCATCACCACCACCACCACCACCACCACCACCGAGAAAAATCATCACAAGAAGAAGAATTTCAAAACCGGGAGCAAGCCTTCTTCCTCCTGCCTGAACAACCAAGAGAATGGAGTGAAGCGGAAGAAACGGAATTCATGGAGACAGGCACTTCATTACGTCGAAAAATCAAAAAGTCAAGTATACTCGAACCTGTTAAAAGGCTTATTAAGAAACCAACCCTTGATAAAATTCTTCTTATCGCTGCCGTATTTGCTGCTTCTTATTTGCTAACGATGCCTCTGTTACATATCATACATTTCCTCATCACCTGCTTTCTGGCCATCAAGGCATTATCCCTCCTTGATTGAGTAAACCAAATAAAATAAACAATGAAATAAGAAAATGACTAATCACAACAAACCCTAAACCCTGCGAATAGGCAGGCTTGCATCGCTAGTTACTAAGGTGCTGCATTTGTATTTTTAGGTGCGGTTTGAATTTTAGTTTCCATTGTATAAATATAAACGTATGTGTTTATAATATGTAATATTTATTTTATATATTATATGTATTCGTACATACAGGTAGGCGCACGCATGCTGATGTGTTAATAGTTGCTTTTGGGCGCGTGCCTCCAAATGCAAGCATGCATTATGGGCATAAGTATATACATATATAAGCATATAAATATTTACATACACGTGTCTATGTATATGTAAATGTATTTATATCCTTATACGCATCTATATATATACATACACAAAATATATGCCTTCATGATGCATAAGGGTGCCTCCTATACTGACAATAGCTGTTTAACCTGTTTCCTTGCAGGTACGTTCACATTATGTGCTTTGCAACTTCACCGGTGTCACAGTCTTAGAACGACAATACCATTAAATGTAAAATGTATTTTTAACGGACAAAACAACAGTTCTCTGCATCTGTTTGGCAATTAGGTTATTTGACTTGAGAGCCTCAGGCCAAACAAACCGAATGCGATTTCTACTGGCTCAAAATAGCCAAACTCAACTTTGGTTAACAGCTGCGCTGCGTCTGCATGGCCTGCAGCTGTTGTTGCTGCTGCTGCTGTTGCTGCTGCTGCTGTTGAAGCTGCTCCTGCTGCTGCTCCCTGCAGCTGCGCCTGCCGGCCTCCCCTGCATTAACGTTGAACAATAACTGCTGTATTAACAACTGCTATTCACAACTGCTACTGAGACCTGTGCACTTGAGTGCTATTTACAGGGGCAAGCAGGCCGCACTGTACGCCGTTGAGGACGGACGTATATAGCTGTATAATATCTACAATATACAATATATATATAATATATATACATTATATAGCTATATACTTTGCCGTTTGCATTTCGGCTCAAGACGCGCCAGTTACCCCTCCTCAGCCATCTCACTTCATGACATGTCTGCAAATATTGTCGCGTATGCCTTTACTTTGCCTATTGTCTAGAAGCACTTAACATGTATATACTACTATACGTACCTTGTAATATACGTAGAATTACATATAGCTAGCGTACAACAGTAGCAGATCGCGTATGTTGTTAGTGCGCAGCCCTCCGATACTGCGGGTGAAGCTACAGGGGTTATACAATTTAGAATGAAGGCAAAAATCTTGCCCTTATAAATGAACAGAAATAGGAATTGTTCCTTCAAACATAAACAGACACAGCATGGACCTGCGGTGGGCTGCAGCAGGGCGGCCACGATATCACCACAGCCATCTAAAGAGCTGAAAAGTTCAAAGTTCTACGGAAGTTGTTTCCATAAAGGCTGAGTTCTTACGAGAAATATGGCTGTATGGTTTAAATGCAATTCCCGCGTATTTTATCTATATATATACAATGGGATGTATTGACTCCAGTCGGCTTGAGAAGCCCTATAAGCGTCAGACAGGGCTTAGGCACTCGCACAGCCTGTGTTTCTTATATGCGGTATGCGGGTTCTGTCCATGAAGTGGAAAGCAGAGGCAAACGGCGACAAGTCCAGCAAGGGGAAGGCTAACGACTGACCGAATCTAAACGATTCATTCTACTTCACTTTGAATTCCAAGAGAAACAACGAGCAGAAAAGGGAGAAAAACGGGGGAAAAATAGAGCTTTCTTGTGAGTTGAACCAAGCCGTCGCTGCGGCGGCTGCGGGCGCAGTTTGCTGCTGAGACGGTGGGTTTGTTGGTGTCTGTGTGTTTCACAAATAAAGTGGTCAATAAAAACCTCTAAATCTCCAAAAATAATATATTTAAAGACTGGTGTCTCCAGGTTTCGTCGGCTGCCACTGCCGCTGCCGCTGCTAAACGAACACTGCATGCAAAACCGAGCCAGTCGTCCAGTCTTGGGGAAGCTGGGGCTTTCTGTTCATGGTTTTTTTGGCTTTTTATGATTAATTTGCATGCATTAGCTTTATGCTTTCTTTTGAGGGGCCTACCGCTTACCTTAACCTTGCCTATGAGTGCCTGTTTCCCAACTAGAGAGCTTCGAACGCAGCGTATGCAATTGTCTAGAAAACCACGGCTTATAGCCGTTCCTTCTTTTACCTTTCCTCAGCGCCTTTGCATGCAGTTTCATATTATCCAGAACTGACAGAAAGCTGCCAGTTCAAAGCTGCTGCAGTCAGCCGCGCTCTGCCCCCGGCGGTCTCGCCGGTTCCCCCTTGATCTGTTTGTACAGCTTGTTCTTAAACCTCCGCAACGCCAAGCTGGTGTTATCTTCATTTTACATTCAATTAAGAGGCCTTCTTGCTGCTGCGCTGCAGCAGAACATCTCCTCTCAGCGGCTACACCCTCGGCTGCCTGCTCGGCCTGGGGAGTCCTGCTGCTGTTCGAGCCGTCGTTGTGCAACTTGGGCGCGCTGTGGCAGCAGCAGGTCATGCAGCAGCGCCAGCTGCAGCCGCAGGGCGCAGCAGCAGCTGCTGCTGCAGCGGCTGCAGTAGTCTAACCTTCCGAGCTGAGCGAGCAGCATCATTTGCGTGGGGACCGGGTTCTGCTTCTCTTGGGTGCTGCAACAGCAGCAGTGCTGCTGCTGCTGCTGCTGTTTTGCGGCTGCAGCAAAAGGCGTTCAAATGTCCTACGGTGCATGCTTGTAAGGCAGCAGCAACGCAAGCCACTGCATCGGCTGCTGCTGCAGAAGGCGTAAGCACGTGGGGCCGCGCCTGCTGCGTGCTGTAGAAAATGAAGCTCCCGCAGCAACACCTGCTGGCGCAGCAGCAGCAGCAGCAGCAGCCGCTGCAGCAGCAACAGCCACAGCAACAACAGCAGCCCACCCAACACTGGCCCGAGAACCCAGAGGCACCGCTGCAGCAGCCGCTGCAGCAGCTGCCTGTTCAGCCGCAGCAGATTAATGGCAATCAGATGGCGTACCCTTTGCAGGGACAGGTGAGGGATCTGTCGCAGCTTACGGCAACGCCAGCAGCGGCTGCAGCAGCAGCAGCTGCTGCTGCCGCTGCTGCTGCTGGTCCCCCACCGCTTGCGCCCACTCCGACCCAGCAGCTGCTTGCCCAGCAGCAGCAGCAGCAGCTCTTTGCGCAGCGCGGCTTGCTGCAACATTTGCAGCAGCAGCAGCTTCAGAAGCAGCAGCTGCAGCCGCAGTTGTCGGTGGGGATGATGAAGGCACCCCAGCTGATGCAGCAGCAGCAGCACGTGCGGCAGCAGCGTCTGCAGCTCCAGCAGCTCCAGCAGTTGCAGCAGCAGCAGCTTCAGCATCAGCAGCTTCAGCAGCACCAGCTGCAGCACCAGCAGCTGCAGCAGCAGCAACTGCAGCAGCAGCAGCTGCAGCAGCAGCAGCTGCTGCTGCGAACCCCTGAATCTCCAGGTCTCTATAGCGCTTTCTGTCGGCTGCTGCACCAGCTGTCGCTGCACCGGCTGTCGCTGCGAGATGCACGGGTGCGCGTGCTGCTGGTTGTGCTGCGGTGGCTGCAGCAGCAGCAGCAGCAGCAGACAGAGCCCTCGCGGCTGTTCAAAGGGGACCAGCTCGAGCGGCTGGTGCGGCAGACCCGCGCCTACATGCGGCTGCTGCTGCAGCAGCAGCCGCTGAAGGAAGAGGAGCTGCTGCAGCTAGGGATATCTCCTGCATTAGGCTTTAAACCCAATCACGAATTCATTGCTGCTGTTGCTGCAGCAGCAGAAGGCGCAACAAGCTACAAACCGCCGGCGCCCAAGGAGCAGCAGCAGCAGCAGCGGCCCAGGAGCCACCAGCTGTTTGTTCAGCTGTATGAAGAGCAGCTGCAGCAGCAGCAGCAGCGCGCAATAGAGGCTCTGGAGCAGCAGGCGCAGAAGTATGAAGAGCTGGCGCGTGTAAGGATGGAGAAGGAAGAGCAGCAGCAGCAAGACGAGCAGCAGCAGCTGGATGAGCAGCAGCAGCAGGACGAGCAGCAACAGCAGGATGAACTGCAGCAGGAAGACGAGAAGCAACAGCAGGCGCAGCAGGAGGGACTGCAGGAGCATCAGCAGCAGCAGCAGCAGCATGAGCTGTTGCAGACAGACTCCGCTGTAGATGCGGCTAGCGGCTTGCAGCAGCAGCAACAGCAACAGCAACAACAGCAGCAGCAGCAGCAGCAGCTAGAGCCCCAGCCAGACCCTGCAAGCAGCACTGATGACAACAACGGCGCCAAGAGGGAAGATGGCTCTGCTGCAGCTGGCGATCCCCAGAGCAGCAGCAGCAGCTGCAGCAGCAGCAGCAGCAAGGCGAACGCAGGAGAAGCTGAAGCAGCAGCAGCTGCTGCAGCAGGCGCAGCAGAACCCACAGCAGCAGCGGAAGCAGCATCCGACGCACCAGAAGCAGACGCAACAGCAGCAGCAGCAGCAGCAGCAGGAGCAGCAGCAGCAGAATCGGGAGGAAGCGATGCTGAATATTATTCTTCTTCTGATGATGAATGGTGGGGGGTGGGGGGTTTAGACTGCCCTGCTGATGACGGCAGCAGCAGCAGCATGCATGAGCGGGCGCGCATTAGTCGGCTGCAGCGGCGGCTGCTGCTGCTGCTGCCGTTTCAGAAGCAGATAAGAGAGGAGGTGCTGCTGCAGCGAATGACAGAAGCCCCCATGCAGCTGCCGCCGCTGCAGCAGCTGCCAGTGCGACTAGCGAGGAAGCACAGGGCGCTGCGGCTGCTGCGGGAGAGGGGAGACAGGCTGACAGCAGCACGGCAGCAGCAGCAGCAGCAGCGGCAGCAGATGCTGCAGCAGCTGCTGGACAGCCACAGACGCACCTTCCTGCAGCAGCACCGAGATGTGCTGCGGCAGCTGAGGAGGGTTGCTGCTGCTGTCAAAAGAAAAAAGGCAGCAGCAGCAGATGGGGCGGAGGGCCCCGGCAGCTGTGGCCATCCGCTGCACCCCACAGACTGCGGCTGCCCTGGTGCTGCTGCTGTTGCAGCACAGATGAGAAAAGAAAGGCTAGACGCTCTGAGGGTCAGACCCTGCTGCTGCTGCTGCTGCTGCTGCTGCTCGTGCTGCGTTTGCTGCTGTTGCTGATGCTGGCTTGGTGCATTTTTTGTTGGGAAACTGGGAGTTGGGCGGTGTTGCAGTTGCTGCTGCTGCCCTTGCTGCTGCAGTTGTTGCTGCACTTGTTGCTGCAGTTGCTGCTGGGGCTGCTGCTGCAGTTGCTGCTGCAGCATAGGTTCTCTGTCGCTCTTTCGCTGTTTTGTTTGTGTTGCTGCACTTAATGGGAAGAGGCATCATTTATTGGAGTGTGTGGATTGGGCGTGAGGGAACAATTGCTGCTGCTGCTGCGGTTGCTGTTGCTGCTACTGCTGCTGCAGAAGCACGACGAAGCAGGCTACCTGAAGCTGCTGCAGGAGACAAAGAACGAGCGGCTGCTGCAGCTGGTTAGACAGACTGAGCGCTACATGCAGCAAATAGGCAGCCTCGTGGTGGAGCAAAGAGAAAGAGAAGGAATCATCGTCCCTTCGGTAAACAAACAAACAAATGCCACATGCATGCATGCCTGCCTGCATGCTTGCATGCATTCATGCATGCATGCGTGCATGCAGGCCGCAGCAGCAGCAGGCGTGCATGCGTGCATGCGTGCATGCAACACTTTCTGTCGTGAATGCATGCATGCATGAATGCAGTCCTCCGCAGCAGCATGCATGCATGCATGCATGCATGCATGCATGCATGCATGCATGCATGTTGCTTTTGTTGGCGCTAATTTAAGTGGGGCTTGCTGAGGCCGCGCAGAATAACAGGGGGGGAAATCAGAAATAAATTGAAAGACTAATGACTAGCATGCATATAATTCCCGCCCTTTGCAACCTGCGACTTCAGCAGCTGCCGATTCATTCCTGCTGCTGCTGCTGCTGCTGCTGCTGTGTGTCTTGCAGACTGAGGAGGAGGCAGACGGCGCTGCTGAGGAGGCCTCTGGCTCTCTGTCTTCTTCCTTTTTGTTTTCTAAGGAAAGATATTACCGCATCACTCACAGCCAACGGGTACAACAGGGAAATATAAATAGTATATATGCTATGTTGCGCTGTTGCGCATTATAGTGCAATAGTGCCTATTTTCTATTATATATGTATATTGTTTATATACCACATCTTCCTGCTGCTCATACACAGTAGTATCTCCCTATACACCGCACGCACCTGCACATACACCTCACCCAGCTCCTCTCCATACACCCCAAATGTCTCCTTTTCCCCCCATTAGATATTCCCTCCCGTATCAGCGACATACACCCCACATACGTGTATTTACACCCCACATACCTGCCTGTACACCCCACGCACCCAGCCATACAAAAACCGTAATTAATTTGTGTCTTGTTCTGTTTCTGCCAGTGTTGCTGCTGCTGCTGCTGCTGCTGCTGCTGCGTTTGTTGCTGCTTTTGTTCCGGTCTGTGTGAGTATTTATGTCGATTTCTCACATTACATTCTTATCATAGCATTATTATTGTAATTTTATCATTGTGTTATTTTTTAATTGTTTTTGTTGGAACAGGAGCGGGTGACGGAGCTGCCTTCTTGTCTAAAGGGGGGGACCCTCAGGCCTTACCAGATGGAGGGTTTAAACTGGCTCGTGTCCCTGCATAACAATGGGCTCAATGGAATCCTTGTAAGCTGCTGTTGGTGGTGCTGCTGCTGTTTCTGCTGCTGCTGTTCTTGCTGCTTCTCCTGCAGCTCCTTGCGGCGCTGCTGCTGCTGCTGCTGCAACTGGTGCTGCTGCTTTTTTTCTGTTGCTATCTTGTTAGTAGTGGACCAGCGCCCTTCTGAGTCATTGTGATGGGACCCCATTAGCGCTGCTGCTGCTCTTGCTGCTGCTGCTGTTGCGTCTGCTGCTGCTGGTGCAGGCGGACTGCATGGGTTTGGGGAAGACTGTGCAGACGGTGTCATTTCTTGCTTATTTGCACGAGAAGAAAGGGGTAAGAAACCCCCATCTTATTTTAGCCCCTCTTTCAACTTTGCATGGAAACTGGAGATTTGAATTCAAAAAGTGGTGGCCCTCCCTAAGGATCGTCGTCTACGAAGGAGCCAAAGAAGTAGGTTTCCCCTTTTATTGAATCTTCTCGAGATACGAAATCTATAAGGATTGTTATTATATTAATATTCGGGATGAGAATGCTGGTTATAAGGATGATAGGAATAGTAATGCTAGGAATAATAGCTGTTAAAAATAATAATCGTGTAGTAGTATTAACAGTACTAATCATAACGGTAAACACCAGCAGCCCTCCCTCCTGCTATCTTTTTCTCTTTTTTCCCTTTCCTTCCAGTTATTTCCCTTCTTTCCCTTCCCCATCCTGCCATTCCATTCCCCTCTTTCCTATCAGCAGAATAAAATTAAAACAACTAAAATGAAATAAATAAATTAATTTATTTATTTATTCTTTCTTAGGTCCGGAAAGCCCTCCGCAACCGCATCGTCTCCGGCGTGCGGGTGGACAGCAGCGGGGCGGAGGCGCAGCGTTTCTGGGAGCCGCTTTTTGACGTTTTGTTGACGACGGATGCCTTTGTCTTAAGAGATAAGAGTTTTTTAAAGAAAATACAATGGGAATACCTTATTGTCGACGAAGCTCACAGGTCAGAAAACCCAAACCCTAAACCCTAAACCCTGGGGCGCCCAGAAACGGAGAAAAAACGGAAAAAACGGTGTAGAATCATACAAATAAGAGCGGGAAGGAGGGCTGCTGATGTTTACTGTTAGTATTATTATTACTATTATTATTAGTATTTAGTATCCTAGTAATATTATTATTATTACTAGTAGTAGTTTTATATATTACATGCAGCCTGCTTTTGTGTTTTGTTCTCCTTATTCAGTTTTCTTGCGGCATTTGCCTTGCCCTGCTGGTTGCTAAAAGTTTTCTTTTCCTTTTTTTCCTAATCGCATGCATTCTAATGACTTCTCTCTTCTATTTCATTCCTGCTGCCCGTGCTGCTGCTCTCCGTGCTGCTGCTGCTGTTGTTATTGTGTTGCTGCTGCGCCTTTGCCGCTCCTTTAGTGCTGCTAAAACAACAGCTCAGCAGCAGCCTTCTTTTGCTCTTGCTGTTGCTGCTGCTGCTGCTTCTCATGCTGCTGCTGCCCCTAATTCTGCTGCTGCTTCTGCTGCTGCTCTGTTTATAGGCTAAAGAACCCCAGCAGCAAGTTGGTGCAAACACTAAACGCTGGGTTCTCCATCCGAAGACGCATTGCCTTAACAGGTGAGCGCCTGGCCCGTCTGCTGCTGCTTCTGCTGCTGCTTCTGCTGCTGCTGCCGCTGCAGTAGGCGTGTGGACTGCCTGTTGCAGCAGCAGCACACTTCAGTTGCTGTTGCAGCTGTTTGAGCCGCCGCAGCAGCATCAGCAGCAGCAGGCCCTTTGCTCGCTTTCGACTGCGCCTTTCATTCACTCTATCCATGCTTATGGTGTTTCCTATCACTTCCCGTTTTTTTTGAGGATTTCATATTCCTGGTAGTTGATGGTTGACGATTTTGATGCCTTCGATTTTTAATGCGAAGTTGAATTTTGCCCTTATTGCCTGTATTACTTTTATTATTTTCATTACTTTCATTTTTTAATTGATTAATTTGATTTATTATGTAATTTTATATATTATTTAGTTTTATTTTATACAGGAACCCCGATCCAGTACGATATAATGGAGGTTTGGGCTTTATTGAATTTTTTTGTGCCTTCTATATTTAACGCAAAGTTGAATTTTGGGGAGCGGCTGGATTGCACTGTATTCTTTTGGCTTTTGCACATAATACATGGTTTTGCTTTATTTTATTTATTATTTGCATGTATTTTATGTATTATTCTTTACAGGAACCCCCCTCCAGAACGATATAGTGGAGGTTTGGGCTTTATTGAATTTTTTGATGCCTTCTATATTTAACGCAAAGTTGAATTTTGAGCAGTGGCTGAATTTGCCTTTGGGCTCGGCGGGGCCCAACGGGCTGCCGCCGGCGGCGGGGGAAGATGCAGCCCATACGATTGCCGTTACCGAAGAAGAAAAGCTCCTTATTGTTGATAGATTGCATAAGGTTGGATATTACATTTATTCTTCATCATTTATATTGTTCTTGCCCTTATTCTCGTTCTTGTTGTTGCTCTTATTCTGATTCCTGTCCTTATTCTCCCTATCGTTTTTTTTCTGGTTCATATTCGCTGCCCGTACGATTGCCGTTACCGAAGAAGAAAAGCTCCTTATTGTTGATAGATTGCATAAGGTTGGACATTATATTTATTCTTCATCAGTTTTATTGTTCTTTTTCTTATTCTCGTTCTTGTTACTGTCCTTATTCTGATTCCTGTTTTTATTCTGATTCCTGTTCGGATTCTGGTTCTTGTTCACTGCCCATACGATTGCCGTTACTGAAGAAGAAAAACTCCTTGTTGTTGATAGATTGCATAAGGTTTGAATATTATATTTATCCTTTGTTAGTTCGTTTGTTCATATTCTTCTTTTTTTCTTATTCTTTTATTCTTTTTAATCTTCTTAAGCTTCTTGTTATTCTTGTTAATGCATGTAGTGGCAGTCATTGAGACATAGCGATAAGGCAAATTATTGCAACCATAACAGGTACAATAATCCTAATACTAATTATGATTGCAACAGGAACATATATATATATATATACATATGCTGGGGTGTATATGCAGGTGTTGCGACCTTTCTTACTTCGTCGTGAGAAAGCTGAAGTGGCAGATGAACTGCCATCTAAACAGGAGGAAATCGTATGGTGCCCCCTCTCAGGCGTTCAGAGAATTCTCTACCGAATCGTGAGGGTTTAGGGTTTAGGGTTTGGGGTTTCGTATAGATGGTTACTTGTTGGAGCCTAGAGTTTAGGGTTTGGGGTCTAGCGCTTAGGGTTTAAGGCTTAGGGCGTCGAGTTCAGGGTTTAACGTTGTGGGGTTCCGGTCTAGGGTCTAGGGTTTAGGGTGTATTGTTTAGGGTTTAGGGTTTAGGGTTTAGGGTTTGCGGTGTGTGGGTGTCAGATCGAAGAGAGTCCTATGGGCCACAACCGAATGGTACAACTGCGCAAAGTCTGCAATCATCCGTTTCTGTTCTGCTTCAGTTCCTTCACTCGTGAGATGAGGGTTTAGGGTTTAGGGTTTTGGGGTTCAGGTTAGGGTTTGGGGTTTAGGGTTTAGGGTTTTGAATTGAGGGTTCAGCGTTTAGGTTTTAGGAGGCAGTGCACCCATGCAGTTGCTGCAGCACTTGCCGCCCCTCGTACTGCTACTACTGCTGTTGCTGCTGCTGCTGTTGCTGCTGCTGCTGTTTCTGCTGCTGCTTCTGAACCGGTTTTCTGTGTCACTTTGGATTTGAGGGATTCCGCTGCAGCAGCAGCAGCAGCAGCAGGTGCTGCTGGAGCGGCGTTTCTCGCGGCACCAGCGATATAGAAGCACCATCCTCACCCCCATCTGCTACTGCTGCTGCTTCTGCTGCTGCTGCTGTTGCTTCTACTGCTGCAGCTGACGAGAGTTTAGTTCGCTGCTGCGGCAAGTTTGCAATGCTAGACGTGCTGCTGCCTGCCTTAAAGGCAGCGCAGCACAGGGTGTTGGTCTTCAGTCAAATGACGAAGCTGCTAGACCTCCTTGAGGCAAGACAAACCCTAAACCCTAAACCCTAAACCCTGATGTCTGGTTCTTAGCCCTGCGTGCATGCATTGGAAGTGGTGGCCTTAGCCTGCTGCAGCAGCAGCGCCGCTGCACTTCTTCTGCTGCTGGTTCTATATGAATAAAACAGCAGCAGCAGCAGCTGCTGCTGTTTTGTTCTGTGCTGCTCCCGCGGTGCATTTTGCTGCCTGCTGCCCGGCATTATCAGCAGCAGCAGCAACAGCAACAGCAGGATCAACAGCAGCAGCAACAAAACCAGGATTAGCAGCAGCAGCCGCAGCAGGACCACACCCCCCACCAGCATCAGCACCACCATCATCATCATCATCATCAGCAGCAGCAGCAGCAGCAGCAGCAGAATGGGTGGATTTGTTTGCTGCTGCACCTGCATGCAGGCCTACCTCTCGCTGCGAGGGCACAAATACCTGCGGCTGGACGGGGGCACTTCCAGCGAAGAGCGCCAGACCCGACTGGCCCTTTACAACCAAGAAAATTCACCTTATTTCCTTTTTATTCTTTCCACCAAAGCGGGAGGTAACAGACACAAACCCTAAACCCTAAACCCTAAACCCTAAACCCTACACGCGAAGCCTAGACGGCTACCCGCCACACACACCTGGATCCGACTGCTGCACCCGTACGCCCAGTGAAGGGCGCTTCTCTCGGGTTTAGGGTTTAGGGTTTTGGGCTAGGGTTTAGGGTTTAGGGTTTAGGGTTTAGGGTTTAGGGTTTGTGGGGTGGTTTAGGCCTTGGGGTAAATCTGCAATCTGCTGACACTGTCATCATCTTCGACTCTGACTGGAACCCGCAAAATGATGAACAGGCACAGTCAAGGTATCCTGCTGCTGCTGCTGCTGCTGCTGCTGTTGCTGCTGCATCTGCTGTTGCTGCCGCTCTAGCTGCTGCTGCTGCATCTGCTGCTGCTGCTGCAGTTGCTGTATTGCTGCTGTTCGTACAGTTCGTGCTGCTGCTGCTGCACATCTCTCCCCTCTTCGTTTGCTGCTCCCCTGTGGCCAATTTTCCTTCTCCTTTTGCTGCTATTGCTGCTGCTGCCATTGCTGCTGCTGCTATTGCTTCTGCTGCTGCTGCTGCTGCTGCTGCTGCTGCTGCTGCTGCTGTTTAGGGCGCACCGCATTGGGCAGAAGCGGGAGGTCTTGACTATTCGGTTTGTAACCCCATCTTCCGTCGAAGAGCAAATCCTTCATTCAGCAGAATTGAAATTAGACAAAGATGCGTTAGTCATAAAAAGTGGAATGTATAATGGCGAATTGCAAGACAGAGAAAGCGAGAGGCAGAAACAGTATGTTTATCATTTATTTATTTATTTATTTATTTATTTATTTATTTATTTATTTATTTATTTATCTATTGATTTATTTATTTATTCATGCGATGCGTTGGTCATAAAAAGTGGAATGTATAATGGCGAATTGCAAGACAGAGAAAGCGAGAGGCAGAAACAGTATGTTTATTTATTCATTTATTTATTCATTTATTTATTTATTTATTTATTTATTTATTTATTTATTTATCTATTGATTTATTTATTTGTTTATTCATCCGATGCATTGGTCATAAAAAGTGGAATGTATAATGGCGTGTTGCAAGACAGAGAAAGCTGCTGCTGCTGCTACTGCTGCTTCCTCCCGACCACCCCTTCCCCTCCACCCTCATCCATCCCCTCCATCTGCTGCTGCTGCTGCTGCTGCTGCTGCTGCTGCTGCTGCTGCTGCTGCTGCTGCTGCTGCTGCTGC
>HG710656.1:2972-54148 GCA_000499725.1 Eimeria brunetti
GGGCATTATAGTTAGGTTCTTTAACCCTTCTATAGATTGTAAGATAAAAAATTCACGTTCTTTTCACTTCGCTTACGAGGATCTTTTCACCTTTCCCTTACGGTACTAGTTCGCTATTGATTACTTTAAAGTATTTTATTTTACAAGGAGGTTCTTGTTTCTTCAATCAAAATTATTTTTTAATTTACTATATAATAAATATATATCCCATTTCGCTCGCACCGAGCGGACGGAGAGCGTGTTACCCTCAGATCTAGCCTCATTCCGGAGGAAAGAGGATCACGCTGAATACAGTAGACTGTTCGGTGAAGATGTGGAGAGGGGGGTGGCTGTTAGTCTTCAAGGCGTAGTGCTTCACTACTGCTCTTGGCTGGGAAACCATGCAGTGGTAGTGAGTTTGAATATAATGCAGGACTCAAGCAGCTTTAGGGAGCCTGGGAATTGACGATGTAAGGGCCAGACAAGATCAGAAGAGATGAAAGGAATGCCCGTACCATGCTATGAGTGTGCTGGGCGCGGATACCTAGCCAGCGCGTGCCCCTGGGGAGAGCTCATCAACGGACCGGGGCAGACGTTCAAGAAGTGTGGCGGTACGGGGAACTATGTTAAAAATTGCGCAACTTTTGGTATACCGAGGATATGGGTAGGTGGGTGGTTCAGACAGTTTCCACAAGAACCCAGCTCGGAAATACCTGAGCATTCCAACGGAAGAGCCTGCATGTAATGTACGATGCGCCCGCTAGGGTATCTACTCGAGGTAATGGACTGAGGAACGCAGTAGCAACCGGACATCGCGCGGTTCCAGTTTCCCTAGCGTGAAAAAAAGTCTGAAGAGCATGGAGAAGCAGGCCAACGAAGGGGTTGAGGGTGCAAGGACGTGCCACCAAATACCGGGTGAACGGTGCGAGCCAATGCCGACCTCGGCACGAAGCGAGAAGATTGTGCAGAAGACGGGGAACAGCAGACGGGAGCAAGTTGAGGTGACTGAGGGAAGTAAAAGGACCGAAGAGACACGAAGAGAGCGCTGCCGTGGCAAAGAATGTGTGCGAACGCCGACAATGGCGAAAAGGGAGCGTTGTGTACAGTGGGAACGACGGCTGTGCCTCGAATTGAAGTGTTGGAGTTAGTGTTGGGTCTTGAGTGACTGAGTCAATATAATGTGAAGTGGTGCTTCCAGTCTGGTAGACTGACTATTTCCGTGAACGGCAGGTGGTGCAACCTTTCGGTGATACAAGTTAGTGAGCGGGTAAATGTGAAGGGAAGGCCTGCTCAGGCCCAACAAAGGACCCCTACTGAGCACGCTCATGCCCTATTGGCCAAAGAAGTGGCAGACATGACCCCAGGAGATGCAGAAAATCTCCTACGTCGCCCAAAGGGATTTTGTCTAAGTGCCGAGCTCTATTGCTGCCATCGTTCTTTCCTTCCTTATCTTCTCATGGGTGAAATTCTGGCTGGCAGCCCTGCAATCCATATTTTTCACATCATAATGCGTTCCAAACCCGTCTTATTCTTCACGTAGGGCTTTGGAATTGCCCTTTTTTAAGTATTCTATCTTTTTAGCGAGCTTTACCCTTTCACGCCCTAGTTCCCACTCGGCGAACCAGCCAGTTACTGATTACCTCTAACCTGGGAATACCCCTGGTATGAACTACTGATTTGGAAGCTCCGAGGCCAACGTGGGACTTCTGCCACTAAGGGTTGATATATTCCATGTACCGCTTTATGCTCCCCTTGTTTGAGTTTGTCCAGTTGTGGCATAAGAGGTTCTCTTCAAGGCGTGGAAATACACCTCCGTAACAGCGTGAACCATAAACTGCACAGCTAGCGCGTGTACGTGGGTGTTTCTATGAAGGGGTACAGCATTTCCAAAGTGCCCTGCCTCCCCTTCCAACTAATAATATGCACCATAGTGACTGCAGCTCTTCTGGCGTATTATGTAGATGAATGGTCAGTTCCTCAGGAGCAAGAAACTCCTATGCTGACCCCATGTCGCGCCATCCACCATAGCTGGACGATTACAAATGCGGACGCCTTCTCTATGAATGGCCTTTGCTGTCGAAACATATTCAACTGGATGAGCTGCAGATACTATTTTATCCACCGTATTGAGGCGCCCACCAACCCATCGTTTCTCCACTTGGAGAGAGATCCTGACTAATATTCCCACTGCTAGAGCGATAGAGGGCTGAAGTTTTGACAAAGATTACGCGGAGGATGGCTACATACTTTGCTATACTATTCGCAGAACACCTCTGCTAATAATTAGCGTGATACACCAAGGCGCTTAGTGAGAGAGGATTCTGCGGATTTAGCCTAACTGCTGAGCCGTGCTGTGCTAGCGACTGCACCCAAGGTACCCAGTACCAGTACCGGATGACCGTCGCAAGCAGAAGTAGGGACAAAGCGTTCATATAAGAGTTCCAGAAAAGCACGTGGCCTCGCCTTCAGACTCCAGGCATATTGTGTCAAGCGGCACAAGAACATGGGGATGGTGTGGCGAGGAGGCGTGCCACGACCTGCAAGACGCCTTGCTCCAACTTTTGCTTCGCGGCATTGCGGAATGCAAGCATAGCCACGCCCGTTCCGCTGTATGGGCCAACACTTCAGGCCATTGGCGAGGGCCTTATCTGGCCACAGTAATCAGCCTGCTCTCTAGCAGCAATACACGTTAATAGTAGGGCTAGCACAGACACTAGCCAGAGAGAGAAGCGCTGACGACCCCCTTAAGGGAGTACTAAACAATGCTCGCTTTTTGCTTCCAAATCATGCTTTCGAAGTGATGCATTACTTAAACTAGAAGCATACTTCAGACAGGAGGCAGCTGCACAAAATGGGCAACCCAGTCAGTTAACCATCTGTCCGACAGCAAAGCTTCCCGCGCATTGAGATGTCTGTTTTAGGCCCCAGGTGTAGGCTCTAGCCCAGTACAGTGCCTGATATTTAAAAGTAGAACTCACAAAGTACAGCATATGGATAAATGAAGGCAGAGCTTGCCTTAATGTTTATCGTGGATCAGCCCAACCCCACTGCCGACTAGGCTGGCCACGTGGGCTGCAGCTGTGTGCAACTCACATGCTCGGAATCAATTAGTTCTACTCATTTTGAATATTATTGATCCTTTTCATGATTGTGTTTTGGGTTTGTCATGTGGTTTAGAGGAAATGGTAGGCCTTATTGGAGTTCGAACCTAGACCTGTGCAGTCACTGAGATCGTTTGGCAACTGGAGCAACACTGAACTTCCTACAGCAGGAACTCGGGATCAGGAGCAAGCCTAGCCATAAAAGACCTTAACAGTCAATGGTTTAGCTTAATATCGACAGCGTCTAGGGTCGTTCAACGCCCGTGGGATGACCAACCTCACGCTAAGGAAGCCGCTCCTGGCGTAGCTGCGTGTCTTGTAGTTTGGACGGACAGCGATCCAGAAGGGGTGAAGCAGAGCCCACCTGATTATTTAGAAATAATGTATGCGGATCATGCAGAAGACCGGGGCCCGCAGCCCGCACAAGATGCACAGGAAGGTGGAAGCAAGGCAACGACTGAAATCCATCAGGACGACAAGGGCACTCCTTGGCAAGATTTACAAGGTCCGGATGATTCGGAAAGCGTTGTCAGCGAGCTTATATTCCGTCTTAAGGAGAGTATTAGCGAGCAGGCAGGAAGCTGGTGGAGGGCTTCAATGGCAAAAGTGGCGAAGAGACCCCTGCTCGCTTCATACGAAACGGCTCCAGAAGAAGTATTCGAAAGCACACATGAGATCCAAGATGAGCTTGTTCCAGTATGTGTCATATCCTAGAAGTTTACATATCAACTGTGGGACGGGGATACGTGAGGTCCGTGGCGTCCGAGTTTTGTCCACATGTAGCTGAAAGCATGCTTAGGCGCTGCCTTCCAAAAGGAGAACCTACGTTTAACCTCTTTGATTAAATTAAACGCCAGGCGTATAGGCTACCTTCACCAAACTAAAGGCTTATCTAGACTGAATAGGCATTTGCTTCATATTATTGCCCTTGCTGCTCTTGTGTTTGAACGCAGGGACCTAACGAAAACTCAGTTCTCAGCAGTAACTGGCACGATCGCCTGCAGTGGGCATTTCAGCGGGTGCTTACCCTCCGTGAATCTCAGGACTCGAGGTCGGCAAGTCAGCTCAGAAGACGGCTTTTCGAACGCGAGCTCGCCCTCAATCAGTAAGGTGTCCTAGTCTCCGGAAAAGGGAATATCCTTCTAAAGGTTTAGCGTCAATCACAGCACGCTACCCTTGTTATGCGACGTATGGAGCAAGTGATAACACACCATTTGGAAAGCCTAAACTTTTCGCACATTGAAAGGTACCGTACCTGTGGAACACTCATGCGCATAGCGCAGCCGTGCCATCCATTGCGTACTGCAGCGAGATTGGGTCATTTGCCGCAGCTGCGCGTGCAGCAGCAGTAGTGTTACTGCACTCTCTCACGTTGGAAGAACGAGATGGGTCCAGGGAAAAATTCAAGCCAGCGAACCAGGAGAGGCAACAGAGAACAGGACCTGCCCAGTGCTTTATACGCATACGAAGAGAGGAGTATCCGACCTTATGGCGTGTCTACCAACCAAAGTTTCCAGACGGTAAGCTTACGGAATACCAGGAGAGCTGTCATGCCTCAATGCAAAACAGGCCTTCGGCGCCCACGAAGGCACTAAAACTGCAGCCGAACAGCGTTGCAACTTAGAATTTTCAAGTCCCGGTCAGCCATTTTCCGTCTGCGTCTCGGCAGACGAAGTTTACGTCTTTGACAGTCTGGTCCTGACGGTCATTGTGGGAAACACCCGCGCAAACATCAAGCCACACTTCGCAAAAGAAGTCTACCAAAACGATGTGAAGGGCCGGCAAGCAGTGGCCGATGCAGTGTATGCAACCGCTTTTGCGCGGAGGACAGAAACAGATTTGCGTCTCCGCAGCCGCTTTCAGCTGCAGCGCAGCCATCAGCGTGACCGGCAACAAGTAGATACCGCGTGGAACTTACACGACCCAAATAAGTTTGAGCGTGCCAAACTTGGGCTTCCAATTGCTTGCCTTGTTGATTATGCGGGCTTCGCCGTACTAGTTGAGCCGCTTTTACCCCTAAGGTAAAGATGCACCCCATTGCGAAACTTTTGGTTCACGCTAGACGTTCAATTGGACGTAGGTAGTGGGGCCTGTGGTCGCTAGTGCGCATGCTTTGCCACCCAGGGAACTGCTTGTCCCTTATTATGCTCATTTCCTGTCTTGGCAGCCCTGCACCCGTCAACGTCTTAGAAGAACTGGTGGCGGACATCCGGCGGTGCCTTCCCGACTTTGTCCAACAGTGTGGAAACATTGGTAGCCCTCTTGGATGTTTTGATGCCTTAGACAAAGTAGACCGCGCTACCTATCACAAGTTTAAGAACATAGCCGGTTTTTTGAATCTGGCGGTAAGCTTGGACGCCTCCCGCTGTCTTTGTATCTCCCGAGTTCAAGCGTGTCATGCTTACTCTCGTGCGGGTTTTGCTGTTGACTCTGTTTGAGCCAGTTTACTACACTGCCGCTGCCGCACAAAGCAGTGACAAGCTTGAGGGACGCAGTGGTGGCTAGTTGGCGCGTGGTTGCAGGCAACTGTAGAAATACGCTTTTTTCTTTATTGTGCATGAGGCCTCAGGACTACCCATTCCCTCGTGGCGCTTCAGATTTCGACATGGCGTTGCCTCCAGCGGCGCTCTGGAGGTCTCAGGTGGACCATTTTTGTATATTCCGCAATCTTCATGAAACGCTTCCCCCGAAGTGTGCTAACGGCCGAGTGTTACCGGTACGACCGTTAGTCTTGCTACCCTGACTAGTCCCTAACTGGGCAAACACGGAATTCAAAGACGCGCTTGCTGTACAACTAATGAGTTGATTAAGAGGATGCTCCTTGTCTGGCTTGTGTGTTCTCGGCGAACTTTATTTCATTTGCATAGGAGCAAAGGTTCCGACAGACGTTTCTTTCTCGTGTATTTGATGTTGCCTTGCCCTGCACGAGCAGAGAGCAACACCGGGCAACAGAGAGTAAGACTCCATTAACCATTTGGCCCTTTTTCCGTTTTGTGGTTATTTATTACGTGTCCGTGGGAATCCTTCTGCACTGATGCCCCGACCTACCTAGTGTGCGTGTTTGCCTCAGTACGTGCCTCAAAGTTTGTCCAGCAGCACACGACACTACGGGGAACACTGGAGGCGCTTTCGGTGGCTGCGCGCTCATTGGAGCTGGCTATAAAGCAGGACGTTGTACCTGCCATCAACGCGTTGCAAAAAAATTTTTTGGACTCACATGACGTAGCGCACACTCTCCATACTCATGGAATCAACATTAGGTGCGAATTCAAGTGCTGTAGCTGGAAACGCATTCCATTACTCGCCTGATCACAAAAATTGTGCGCCGAATGCTTTTATCTTGTTGCAGAAATATGGCGCAGTTGTTGAAACACGGCCCAGCTTCTCCATTTAAAGATGCCATCATCCGTGAGGTAGTGGCCAGATCAGCCAAACACTTATTTCGCCTGCAAGTTGAGAAACTTGCTGAAGGTGGAATGATTGATAGCAGCCACATGGAAGAAATTCAACGGTAAGCGCGTTAGTAATGCGCAACTGCGCTGTAGTTAGACAATGCCACTTCTTCCTGCTGGCGAACATTACTGTGAAGTGGCAGCATATATAAGGTTTCAGTGTCCTACAACTTCAGATAGAGAAATGGGTAGGTGACATGAACAGCCTGAGCTCTAGAGGTACTAGATTGATTGTTTAGGCCGTTGCCATTGGTTTCTGGGTGCTGCTGGGCTTGTCTTTGCGAATGTCTCCGCTAAGTTTGGCTGTGAAGCTGTTCAACCTGGTCCTCTCTACCAATGAAGAATCAAGAATTTTTTGGCGCCACCAAATACTTCCGCTAGCCTTAGGGAGGTGCGCTGGGCTAAAACGGAAGTGGAGCCACACTATACTTTCGAGGTTTTAGGAGCAGCACGAGTGGAACACAGGCAGCAGTATGCCCTGTAGTGACCTAGTAACATGTTCCTCTGTATGTCTCTAGGTACAAAGTAGATCTAACTGAAATGGCGTCGCCGGAGAGTGTTTGCACCTATTCCCTCTTCAAGGCCATGGAATACAATCTGAGTACGTCGTTTGCTTTGCTGGGTCGTCGTCCTTGGCAAATTGTCCGCCTCCTAGACTACTGCGAACCCCGCTTTTGGCTAATTGCCACTCTGATGGTCGGCACACTGAAAATCCACAGCTTGGATGGGACCACCTGAGCTCGGTTACTCGCTGCGTGATAGTACTGCTGTGATGCGGCCAAAGCGTCTCGCCTTGCTGCCTGGGTTTTTATATTCCCTACCATATTTTCTCGAGCACAAACAGAGCAGATAGATCATGATGCAGGAGGAAAAACTCCCGGTTCGGCGTGTGCTAACGACAGGGACGGCTGCTGGCCGGCAGCTCTGTTGCTATTGTAACTTGTTGCGCTTAAATGCTTCAGGCGTCCAGTTTGATAGCAGCGTGGCTGTGCGTTCAACCAGCCCATCCGGCGAAGCATCTCTCGAACTACGATTGCCACTTACTGTCGCTGACCTGTCAACCTTTTCTAGCCGTCGGGACACTCTGCTCTTTCCTCACATATCACAGGTGAGAGCGGCACTTGTTGGCGGTTGCCATGCAGATGCTGACAATGATAATGACGGCGAAGACAGGGGAACCCAACTACGATCAACCAAACGCCACATGCGACACTTCGAAAATGCCGGTCAGACTCATCAGCAGCGTGTTTGTGAAGCTGCCTTAAAGTTGTGGTCTATATCATGGCCCCTGTATTCCACTGATGGTTGCCAATGGCGGGGTCCTCTTCCTCAGCGTAGACTCAACGGCTGCCTGTACAGGAACGACAAGCGTTTTTGCCACATTTGATGCCTGTACAACATATGGGTTCAGATGCGTCTACCGATAAAGACGAGACTGCAAAGCTGAGGGTTCCCGGTACAGCGGAGAAGCTGCAAATGTTTGCGGAGCTGAGAGAAGTTCGAGGGTTTTATCCCAGAATCCATCTTGTTGCCCCAGAGACTGTCGCGCTTATGCAAGCGGCTACTGCGGCAACTGTAGCTGGGGCCAGTAGCACTTCTTTGGATGTGCTTCTAGACAACATGAAGGCTGGTGAGCCCAAAATGTCCACAACCTATCCGGCGTATACATCTATGCATATCCAAATTCATATTTCACGCAGAAGGGTTTCTACATAGTCCCAGAGTCCAAACGGTAGCTGTGCGTCTCACCTTTTTGTCCATTAGGCGTTGTGATTCCCACGTACCAAGAAGAAATATGGGGCAGCGGCAACTTTGCAATGCACGGAGCCTGTGGAGCAATGAGGGCGGCCCTTATTGGCAAGTCTCGTGCCTGCCAACTTTAGCTCTGTCTGCCGCTCTCTGAGGCCACTGCAAAGTTGGTACTAGCCTCAGAACCCTACAGGAAACGGATCCACTAGCTTTTGCTCACTCTGTTTTGGCAACCCTTCTACTTGTAGCAATGGTCTCAACTCTACAGGCACCAAACGGGGTGTGGGCCCAAAGGCGAAACTGGGCTTGCGTGCCTGCCGCCTCAATGTGTTCACTTTTCAGGAACAGGGTACCCCTGCCATCCATACTGCCTGGCAGTCGACGAAGATGAGGCATTGCATGAAGTCATTCTGAAGGCAGTTGACGAGAATAAGCCCCTAACACCCTTAAAGCAGTGTCTTAGATATAAGAGAAAGAAACTCGCATTAACTTTGGCTCTTCTGTCGAAGGCAGCCATCGGTACCATCTTGCACTGGCACATGCAGCTTAGCAGGCGGCAAAACGCAGACTTGGAGGAGCTCGAGCATCTTTGTTGGAGCTGATTGTACGGTGCCAGTTGTGTTCGTTTTGCCACCAGGAAGTGATATTTTCTTGCTGGGGAAAATATTGCAACAGACTGCCTACATTATGCTACAACACAACGAGGTCAGGGCAGCGGGCAGCATTGCCGACTTCATTTACTCAAAAATACCAGATGGACTGTCTCTTCAGTCTGAAGCACTGCTCATTGACATGCAGTGCACCACAAGAGGAAGTAAGCAACACAAAGCCGAGCGTTGGGCACCTTAAAGCGCTCTGGAAGTCGCTATATATTTCTTCCACTTTAATTCCGTAGACGGGAAGACGCATAAATGATGACAGCTGCTTTGACTGCTTCCTTGCAGATGAGCCCCAAGACGCCTTGCTGTGCTATCGGAATCTGAAACCAGTTTTAGTTGCTATGGAGGGAAAAATGTCGCTTAGACTGTTGCTTGCTGACCTTTTGCTCGCTTCGTTTGCCTTCAAGAACAATCGCTTCAACTCTGCCATTCTGCACGCCTTTCGTGTCCACAAAATATCGACGGTGGTCAGTGAATGCACTCGCCCGGACTGTGTAAAAGGATCCACCGTTGTTTTAAGCATTATGAAGTGTGACCTCGCATGCCCTTAATACGCTCTATCATCGTGATCGCAGTGGCTGGGATTTGCAGACGAAAACTTCTCTTTTAGGTTCTTCATTGTTTACCTGTGCGCTGCGCCGATCCATAGTGTTTCGATACTGGCGGAGCTCACTGGGCTGCTGTCGCCGCTTTGCGGCTTATTGGTGAGCAGGTGCCTTAAATATTCACAGATAAGAATCATGTGCACATTGTAGTTCCTGTCGGCGTAAAAGGCCACTGAGCACTTGTTTTTCCAGGTGGTTAAACGGCCCTTTTTTTCTCGCAGTCTACAGACAGCGGCATGCATGGGTATGCGATGCAGCACGATCCATGCTGGAAGTTCAGCGGTGCTCGGAAGCAATAATCATTTTGCAGCACACAGTCAGAGTGGCGAGTACGAATCCCGAGCTGCCAAGCCTCGTGACCCACATGAGTCGATTCTGGTTAGCTGCAGCTTTTGCAAGGTGGGAAAGGAGCGACAAAGGTAGACCGGCAGCAAATTAATTCGCTTGCTTGTTGGTTAAGGCATGTAGTTGGGTGGAGCGCAAAGTTCCATTCGAAAGTACACGCCAAAGTTTCCCATGCATAAAAACGTTTTGGTATTGCATGCCTGAGTGGGAATGTCTTGTGCGCATCTCAGAATGGGTCGTTTGGAAAATGCTTCTGCCGAGGCTCAAGCCATGCTGGCGGGACTAGAATCTCAGCTCGGCACGAATCACGAAGCTACCATGTCGGCCCTCTACCTTGCAGGTTTGCCAAAAAGACCCTTGGCGCTGTTGCATGTTAGAAGCACGCATTACAGGGAAAGCAGAAGTGCTGTAAATGCCCGAAAGTACCACTAGCCACGAGCTGGCATGTGTTATGGATGAGAAAACGCCTTGTGGTCGGTGTGCTGACTAAGCAAAAGCATGGCTTGTTCTCTGAGTGCCGCAGCCGAAGTGAAGATGCGGCTAGGCTGCCTTTCACTTCAAAATCCGCCGCTTAAAATTTGTGGGCCTGGTGAACTAGCGGGTGAAGCGGCCATAACCGGCGCTCCTAGTGAGCTTCAGGAGCCTTTACTGTGGAAACCCCTGGGTGCTGAAGACTTCGAAATATACGAGGAATTATTTCGTGACCAAGGCATGATACAAGCAAGGGCAGTACGATAAGACACTAGTCCACTGATCGCCGAGGCGGCTGGAGGTCGAGGCCAGTGGGGTACAAAATGCAATGTATTTACTGTCCGCACCGTGACGCCTTTTCTAACGTATACCTCGTATACTTTTGTGGGTGCTGTGGGGTTGTACAGGATGCTGAGCAGCTCTTTCTTGCCCTATTCCGCCGCCTCCTGTTTCGAGAAGACAATGTTCTTGTCGAAGTGTATAAGCCACCGGGCCTTGACCGCAGACAACGTCAACGACAGATATTTTCCACACTTAAGCAGATATTAAAGCTCAAGCTGTGCTCCGTTCCCATATCTGTCCTCCGAGTCAGTTATGTAAACCTGCGTGAAAACTGCGCAAAAAGTACGGTGTTAGTGCTATGCATTAAGGTGGTAAGCATGCTTCCTGGAGAAAGCTTTGCGCGCTTACGTGGTTGCCGCAGCTTTTGGCACATCGGATATACGTGGCCTGCGTCGCCCAGGGTTGCTCAGAAGGTCTGCGGCCCTTCGGCCTTATGGAACATGAGCAGGCAGAAGGTTCTGATGGAGATGACGCCAAGGGAGTTAACAGTAACTCAGAATACGCGGTAAGCTTTAGCCATTTCCAGTATTTTTTGCAATACAGATCTCAATGTGCACTCATCTGCATATTTTCAAATGTCTTATGGTGCCAGTTGGGAAGGCGTACACTCTGGCCGTTCCACACTTGGAAACAAGCGAAATTTGTGTCCTGCACTGCTGCAGCACCTCTTACGCGATCGGACTAGAGTGTTCTTTACTCGGTACCCTCGGTTGCGGGTAGGGTGCAGAGGGACATCGGGGGCTCTATCGGGACGCTTGACTACATGTCTGGGGAGTAGCCAAAAGATGCAATCGGCTCCCAAAGAAGAGCAAGCTTATCCGTTCTCATTCTTCTCCCAGCAGAAAGTGTCCGGAACAGAACGACGAGCGCATGGAGAAGACATATTATACGCACGTGTGGATGGGTCATCTGGTTTGAGGCCTGCGCAGTGAGATTTCCCAAATAACTACAAGCAAACTTGGCAAAGCAAGCAAAATGATCCGTTGCGGACCTTTGGCTCCTCAGTTGCAAACTGTGTAACACTGAACATCTGCACCAGCAACGTTTTTGTGTTGCAGGGAGCACGACGATATAATGTTGCAGCTACTCTTGTTTGGCAAAGGCCCAGCATCTCTAAAAGGAGTGCTTAAAACTTGTTACATGAGCTGCTTGGAAGACCGGGCGAGGAATCCGGCAACTTGGTATCTAAATGCACTGTCAGAAGTGGATGCAGAGTATCTGACGCACGACTGCGTCAGATACTTTGTATCCACTTCTAAATTGCAGATTCCTTCCTAAGGCACATCTCCTCACTACACGCTTTGCACCTACTAAAGCATAGTTGTGTTCGAGGCATTGCGGGGTCATACCGGCCTCGAGCTCAGGTATCATTTACCTACTCAGGTTTGACGACCTCATCTCAGATGTGCTTGGAGAACGCGGGAGTCTGCAGCACTTGCGGTTCCTCATCTGCATGCTACGCCATTTCTTCACGTTGTCACAAAAGTCACTCTTCATTGCGCTCGCATTAGGCGACTTTAACAGGAAGCGCCATGCCCAAATCTTCATCCAAACAATGCGCGCGCAAGAGACTGAGGGAGAGGGTAGGTATCCATAAATTCGTGGCGACTGGCGCTAACAGACCTGCAGCTCATTGATGGGAAGAAGCTGACGGCCTTGTGTTGTAGAACGGCCCTGCGAAAGCTTGCCTTGCCCTTTCTCTGTAAAACCATGCTTCTGCCGTTTCTGTGCAGTTTCACGAAAGCTGGCTCTTAAGAGGATGGTCAACAAAAGCCGAGAGCATATGGCGAGCAGCGAAGGTGACGCCCCACTCTCTAACCAGGGTTACCTGGGCCAACTGGCAGCAAAATTACCTTGCCAGTGTATGTGCAGCGTGTATGGGCATTCCCACGTTTATGCGTTATATTCAGATTACCTTGAATACGACTTCAGTTCGCCGAGACCTTTCGATTTGACAATCGGAATCACCCGATGCGAGGAATTCCTGAACTCGACAACATGGACCGGTGAGCTTCCTACAGAAGAAGCCGCTGTCAATCTGCCGACGCACTAACAGTAACCAATCACTGTTAAGCGATGCTATTCCACTCCGCGGCTCAGGGTCAGCTTTACAACGCATGCGGTCACAACTCGACTTCACTCTTTCAAAGCAGTTGCTAACAAGAGAGGGCCCCGCTCAAGCTTGGCAACAGCCTTCTGGTGAGCTATTTGGCCGGCGCCTTCCAACTAAACATACTATATCACCTTGCTGCTACACTGTAAGGGCACTAAAACTCGACACCACTCAGCACTTTCCCCAGACCAAAATGCTGCACCAGGACCGAATTAGCTGGTAGTGCTGTGGTAACATCGGCCCAGGATACTGCCACGAGTGTAGACATTTGTGCACCCTTGCTCAAAGATGTGCGTGCGAATCCTTGAAGGTGGAGGTGAGATAGTCGGAGGAGGACGGGCTGATGATAATCCTTCATCGGGGGCAAACACGGCTCTCCTCCAAGCAGACATCGCTTCTGTGGAAAAGAACTACTTAGAGCTACCCACCGTGGGAAAAGGAGACGTATCGGGAAAGACTACGTGGAAGAGCATGAGTACAGCAGCACGGCTGTCTCAGCTTCGCTTCGGGGGCAGCAAGCAGCTAATTGCAAACATGCCCCCCAGTGCTTACGGAGTCATGGGGAATATACTGAAACCAGAGCATGACTCAGAACTGGAAGCGTTCGGCTGCATAGAGTGTCTTCAGCCAGCAGACAAAGTTCCATACCTCGGTGGTTGACATTTTTATCGCTATAGACTTTGAAGTATGTTTCTGGCTGTGTTCAATATAATCCACAAGCAGGGCTAATTGACCGACTCTGTGAGCGGCTCTGTATCGCCCAGTGGCAAACCATGCTTACTCCGCTGTAGTTTCGGTCACCCTGGATGCTCTGGACAACTAGCACCGGCCCGTTCATTCCCCTGTATTCGACAAGCTGTTCCATTACGCCAATGTGATTATACAAATGCTAGCAACGAAGTATGGAGTGAACAAGGTGCACCTCTAAAACTTTCAACAGCCAAGCACATATGCAGCATGAATGCCTTCTTGTAATAACGGGCGCTGGCTGTATTGCAAGGCCGAAAGCAATACGCTACAAAATTGTTCGTCATTAGCCCGCAAAGTCCAAGCTATGGAAGGCGTAGTCGGGTATCATTCACTGTCATCCTGAACCACCACATGCTTGCTCCAGTATTCTACCGAGCGTGCATAGGCTTCGCGGTTAATGGATACGCCACTGCCGCCCTCCTCTATAAGCGCGTTCCGCATGACCCTGATCCAACCCCAGCACCCGCATACGTGCAAGCGTTCGCCTTGCAGAAGGAGAAAATTGTAACACTCATTGACAAATTCTCAACGATAGGCAAGAAGCAAGCCTGCTAAGACAATGTGCTGTTCTCTGGAGCCACGCATAGCACACACTACACCTCACGAAAGTCTAGCTCACGAAGGTCTGTCCTAGCTCCTTTGGCAAGATAGCAACTCTATCATGTAGGGGCATTTGTGATAAGCAGTGCGCTCACGTTATGGGGTTCATCGGTAGCTCAAATTGTTCATCTTGTGCCTTAATCGCCACTATGAACCACTCTGGTTGGGATGTATCTGCACAATAAACGAGTCACCAAACTGAACAGTGTAGTAGCTTGGAAGTTGTCAAATTTGCGACGCCTGACATGCACGCAAACGGGAGGGCTGGTTACATAACTTGCAGCGCATACCAACCACCTCCGCTCTCTTCGTCATGGCTGCATTCTCCTTAGCAATCTGCTCGCGCGAGTACAGAATTATATCTGAAGAACCCAACAGAAGCAGCAAGTTGCACAATCCCCCCTAGAGAAGACGCACACAGGTAAAGACGTGCATCAAGCAAACTACGCCAGTTACCAATGCATGTGGCTGTGACAAACGGTACAATCAGCCGTACCCAGGTATTTAGCACGAACCAGCTGATGCCGGACAAGGGAAGCCGGTAGCCACCGCGATAAAACCGGCAGTTCCTGTGGTCGCCGAGCCAAATATCCTGTGCTACATCGCCAAGCAACTACCACAATGGAAGGGTGGGAATCACCATAAATTGCCCCTAGAGCTGCTCTTGCAATTCATGCACAAAAAGTGACAGAGCGGCCAATCTCGCCGCTGGGGTTGTCAGCTGTCGCTTACCGGATGTGAGGCATGTTCTCTTCAGTGATTGGGAGGGTAGATACTTGAGCTTCTGTAAAGTTTTCTACAAAAAGATGTTTGCAGAAAGGGGCATAGCCGTCCACGAGCGCGGGGGCTTTCTGCCGCAGGATGTCGTGGAGCTTGGGCACACACCAACGAACGCAAACACGTAAGCCACTTCCACCTATTCAGAGGAACGAATGCACTCTCTGAAAAAACCAATGCACTTTAACCTTATCTGTGGACGCGCCGTGAGCTCACCTCCTTCATAAAGGCATCTTTATCCATCGGAATTCGTGTTCCTGGATACTTGGGGTCATCGAACTGTCTGAAGCAAAAGGGCTCTGCAGCATTTGCGCAGCTCACTACAACAGCATTAGAAGTGTGATCATCAGAAGCCCGGAAGCAGAGGCTATTGTCGCTCTTCTCTGATGCGATGCACCCGCCAGCCATGGTTTTCCTGCTGCTGGTCAACTCACCCAATCCGAGGGAGAGCATCCTTCCGGGCGCGATGCTGCTCTCTGCTTCATTTTTTGACGTCATTCTAACCGAGCCAGTCAAGCAGTTTCCACAAGTGTAACTCGCACGGCGCAGGGGAAGCAGTGTCTTAGAGGAGACAGCAAGGAACAGCGGAACTCCAGCGACCCGAGCAAAACGCATAATCCATATCCGAGGCCGGTGTGCCAGTTAGGCCATTGTATACCAGGTATAGGAAAACAAAATGCCGAATTACACCCGTGGAGAATGACTAGTAGTTGGCAACATCGAGTGAAAACGGTGGGCAACCGAGCTTAGCACGATTCGGGCAAAATGGCAAACTGGCTCTAGTCTCTGTTTAGCCCAGCTTCCCATGAAAAAGCCCTTAGTGCAATAAACGCCGCTACTCATTACCTGATCGTATACTTCGAGCAGCCAGCAACTGGTGAGTACTACATGCCTGTTTGGGGCTGCCGGGCCGCCAGATGAAGCGCGCCCCGCACTGGCAGCTATGCTGTGCATGCTGTTTTACGCCGTTTGTGTTTGGCCTTTTACAAACAAACCAAGGAAGGCCTCTTTGTTGAAGTTGCTTGTGCTGGTGCCACATTTGTGGGTTTTTGTTTGGCCACAATGGTGTCAGCATCCGTCGCTGCTAAAGCCCGCAGCCACATGGGGCGAGGGAAGAAGGCCGCCGGAACAGGCAAGGCGATGAAGATCAAATTCGTTATCGATTGCCAGCAGCCTGTTGATGACAACATTCTTGAAGCCAAAGGTTTGGTAAGTGGTTGTGTGCAACGCTACCGCGCAGACGTCGACCCCCCGGTAGTGTCGGGGCAACGAAGGGTTAATCATACTGGCTGCTCTTCATCGTCTGCCCCACAATTGTTTTTCCAGACTGCAGTAGTATCTACACAAGTTTAACGCGCTTGTCCATCAGGAGTTTCCACGGAGAAACACGCGAATGAATCCTCCACCCCACAAGCTGTATCGCTACCGCGGCGCTGCCATCCAGGGAAATGTTCGTGCATAGAGTGCCTTTGTTTACCTTGTATATCTGGTGTGCGCCGCCTTCCAGTGGTTGTGGAAATTATACTTTATCGTTCACCGTGACGCCCAGTGAAATACAGCTGCGTGAGGTGCTCCTGGGCGGACGCACTGTCCGCGTCCCCCTGTTTTTGGTTATTTTGTTGTGGCATTTAGTTGCAGGGCTGTGCTGCAGGAGAGGTTTCTGCAGAGCCGCATCAAGGTGAATGGGAAGTTGAACAACTTCGGCGATAAAATAGAGATTACGCGGGAGAGGGGCACGAAAGTGTGCGTTACTGCTGAGCTGCCCTTCTCAAAGCGTTACCTTAAAGTAAGACTGCCTGCAGGGGAAGCCCATGGCGGTCGTCGTTAGACAATGTCGGCCTGTGTAGCTGTGTGGCGTGTGCGGGCTGTCAAAAATGTCGTCATGAGGGAATCTCAAGCCTCGCTATGTGTAGCGCCCGCAGCTGGCAACCGTTTTTGTCGTCTGTGTTGGGGTAGACCCGTGGCATTCTGCGTTGTGCGACATTAGCGCGTATGTTTTACGCGTCCTGTGCCCGTTACGTGTATGTGTGCAGTACCTTGTGAAGAAGTACTTGAAGAAGCAGATGCTGCGAGACTTCCTGCGTGTTGTTGCAAACAGCAAAACGTCGTACGAGCTGAGGTATTTCCAAATTCCTCAAGAGGAAGAGGAGACAGCATAAATCAAGTCTGTCACTCCAACTTAAGAACCACCATTTTCTTCTCGAAAACAGCAAATATTTACATGTGCTGTCGACTCGGCAGGACATTGGCAAACTGAAATGCGTAGGCTAGAAGAAGCGGTGTGGCTTTCAATAGGCATAATTCCCGTAGTGGATACTAGTGAAGGGGGAGGGCGTAGCGAGGGCGTAGCGGTAGTTTACTTCATACGAAACAGGAAGACAACGAAAAAGGTTACGGCGAAGTTTAGTTGATATCAGTTCGGAGTCATGCCGCCATTTATGCGGCTGGGGCACCTAATTTGCACCGTAGTAATCACACATCACAAGATCTGCAGCGCACGAAGCAGCCGCAAGAAGGACCCTCAATTTTGCATGCATTTGGTTCGTATGTGGGGGTCTCTCTTGGTTCACGGTTGGGCGGCAATACGGGATGCCACTCAGATAGGAATGTGAGCGTAGCCCATGACCTTTCGGTGTTTACTGCCGTTATACGGCCTTCCCCTCGCTTGTCAAAGCATTCTTGTTTCCACGGCCTCGTCGAACGCAAAGTCTCGCCTCCCAAGATTGTGGGGCGGTGTGTCACGTTCGGGGCGTGCGCAATATTGGGGAGGTAACCAACCAGGCCCCGTCCCCCATCAAGGGTTGCTATGGGCCTATGGGCGACCTTCCCCCCACACCAGCTACGTGGAAGAATGTGGGACATCTTGTGCTGCGGCTGGTTGTGTATGGATGGCACACCTTGATTGCTCGAGCAACACGTTTGGAGCAGCGTTTTAAGAACACAAAGTATCCCCAAGGTGAACTTGAAACAGCTGAGCAGGTGGGCTTCGCGAAGCAAAATGCGTTTGCTTCCTAGAGCGGTCCAGTCGCGGAGCCGCACACTGGTGGAAATCGAAGGTGGAAGAGAGGGCGTAGGGACCCTTTGCAGCTTCCAGGATTCTTAAAATAGTCCAACTAAAGTGGTGAATGCTCGTGGGAAGATTGTCATCTTCTACTTCCCCAAGGTTCAGCTCCTGTGAGGATCTGGTGGGCAGCGTGTGTGTGGCGTGTACAGACGCGAGGCAGGAACCACGTAGGGATAGGAGAACACCGTTGTGACTTCTGTACAAGTTAGCAGTGATCTAGTGCGTCTTTTTTCACCCCGTAATATTTTTTATTTATCAACGTGAGTTTAGTTTGTGCAATTCTTTTTGTAGCCGGACGGCGACTAGGGGGAACCATGCCTACGGCCTCACCAGTACTAATTCGCCCGTTCATGAGGAAAGCGGCGAGCCTCGCCCGTCTTCTCCGTAAGGACATGCTTCTGGTCACAATTAATTATCCTCTGTACCTCTATATACTCGGGCCGTAAGCCAGAACACGCCATTGTTCTCTGGACATTGCTTCGTGGAGAGGCTTCCAACAGTTGGGACTTCCGTTATGCGCTGTTGAGGCCACAGCTGACCAGAAGGGAGGATCAGCAGGGTGTAGTGCACGACTCTAATGAAAGATCTACAGGGGAAACCGACAGCGTGCAGTTGGGGGACGCACGCTCCACGAATACCGCTCCTGCCGACCAAAATCAGACACCCATGCCATCTGTATTAGCATTCGATTCAGCGGAGGGACCTTTCAACCGCTCATCCGCTGGTATTGGCGGGCAGGGTTCATGGCCCCTTCGATTCCCAGATGGCATATTAGGCACAAGTGCTTTGGGCGTGTTGTCAGCGAGCATGCAACCCAAGCCAACGCCAGAGGCACACAATAATTCGCCCAGCAGTCCAGGGAGCAAGCCGTCCCCTCTATCATTCTTAGTAGGTGCAATACACCTGCCTCTGGTACCTGGTCTGAGAAGGCCAGACGGAAGGAGGTCTAGTGGAGCACCTCCCCAAATCGGACAGGCGCCAACTCCAACCTCCGATGAAGAGCTGCAAAGAAGAGACGGGTACATAGTTGGGGCGGAATACAGTGGCCCCGAATTCCAGCCAGCCCAGCAGGTTACACTGGAGGAACCACCCCTATTTGCAATGCAGAATATTTCCCTGTTGCCGCCGCAGGCGAGGAAGCCGATTAGTTTGGCTGTCCGTCAGTTCTCTGCCCAGATGCAGAAAGCTGCGGTGGACTACTGCACTACAAACAACTTGAACTGCAGTGAACAGCATGCTTTAGAGACGGCAATATCAGTGGCGCTGAGGACATCTCCGACGGCATCCATGTTTAGACAGATATCGGCGTCGCTCAGTGCAGTGGAGGTAATTCATAAATAACGATCAAACTTGAATTGGTATTTTACTTGCGCACAGGGAGCAATCACCAGTGCCCTTCGGCCCCTAGGGTGGCCGATTGACCCGACATCACCAGAGGCACCGAAGCCTCCACCTAAGCCTCCCGTGCAAACAACGCAAGCTGTGCAGTTCGCCTTCTCTCTTGTAGGGACTGCAGTGGCTCTTTTGCGGAGCTTCATTCAAATCACCAAAGGCCCCAGGCCACTGATCATGCTGGATACGTACGGCTCCATGCACAAAGCTTGCCTCAGATCTCATATTGAGGACCACCCTGTTGTAGGCAGCTACATGACCACCACCGCAACATCCTTCTCGGTTTGTTGTACAGTGGCCGAGAAACAGAAGGATGTTCAATGACAGCGCCGCTAAGGTTTTCGTCCAGCTGCAGAAGCTTTACCATTGAAGTTCCAGCACGGACGGATAAGTGCTCAGCACTAGCCACCACCCAAGGTAGCCTGAAACTGGAACGTAACTATACACATCAAAAGCCCAATGCCTCCTACAGAAAGTATCCCAAGGTCGTTAATGGTTCAGGGCTTTGAGCTTTCGTGCCTCTCCTCCCTTCGGTGCTCTCAGCACTACACTGCATACCAGCCCTTCAACCTTGACGGCAGATACACCTTGACGCCCAATTTTGACGGTGCAGCTTCGTTTGCTAAAGCGATCCCGGACAGTCTCAGTCAGCAGAGGATAGGGGGAACCCTTCATCTTTACCAAACCGATGGAAGCACGACCAACCGCGGGATCCTGAAGCCTGCATTTACTGCTATCAGCGCTGCCCCGGTACAAACATTCCCCTGGTGCCATAAATGGAAGCTATGTATACAACTAGATTAAAAAAATGCAGCACACAGACCTCATGGAAGGCCCACTCGCCTACTTGCCAATAGTGCCGCAGGGACCATTTGCTCACCAGCAGACCAGCATACCCAAGGAATGCACGGACATCAGCACATTCTCTTTCCCCCATTGCCTCTTACATGGCTCATCTCACTGGCGCTTTACCGAGGTTCGTAATGATTCATCTCCGGACACTATGAAATACTTCCCGGCGATCGTCTCAGTAAGATGAATGAATGCATCACAACTGCATGCAACGCCATGGATGAATGGGCCAAAAGTTTCACGCAGAGTGCGAAGCTTAGCATGTAAACGGCATTTTGGGTTTGGGCTGCCTAACCTCCCCGATTCCCCTGGCTGCTGGGTATGTTACACACAGCAGCCAGGGGAATCTGACTGCTCTGTACTGTAGTGCAGCATTTTCAAATGAGTCTTTATGGTGTGCACATCTTGTTTTGAGAAGCACCAGCAATGAGCAGGCAGCTGAGATCATAGAGCCCTCCTGGGTCCATCCGGACTGCAGGCAACGAAAAAAATGGATGACTGCCACGAATTAGCGCGTTCCTGTGGTGCGCGCCAAGCTGTATACCTGACCCAGCACAATAAATGAATCACCTTTCTGAAAATGCAACGTCACTAAAGTGCTGGTCGGAAGGGCAGTCCCGCTGGCAGTTTCTGTGCCCGCGACAACCGGCCTCGGCCTCAGAGAGTTGAATGGCGCTGCCGGTCACCATTGAGTGGCGGCCAGAGAGCTGGGCGGTGCTGCTGGTTACCGTCGCTTCGCTAACTGCACGCTTTGCCAAATTTCGCTTGATAGTCTAAAAGGCCAGCCTTGATCGCTTTCTCGTCCCAGTAGGCGGCGGGGCGGCGGGTGCTTATCAAAAAGTTGACCTTCCGCGGATCGAGGCCAATGCAGAAGCACAGGTACGCGCTGACCGCTGCAACACTTCTTCCCACTCCAGCGTTGCAGTGAACGTACACCGTGTGGTCGTTCTGAACAGAGTCACACACTCGCACGCGCGCAGGCCGTAGCCACAACAGAGGGTTGCTGAGAGCAGCCATCCCTTAGCCCTGGAAACGCAGCGTGTCTATAGGGAAGGTGGGTGGACGTAGAACTGCATTACCCGGATCAACGCATCCAATACCAGTGCGCACTGAGCTACTGCAAGCTTCCGGCAAGCGTCGCTCATGTCCTCTGTAGGCATCCAGACGTATCGCATGCCGGCGGTTTCATAAAGTTGACCCAATGCTTCTGGTGTCCGTGTGTTCGCGATTGGGTCAGGAAAGTTGACTCTAAGCAGGAACATACACAACCGCATCACCTGGACAACAGCTATGATGACTGCAAAATAACGCAAACACGAACTGGCCACTGAATAAACATATAGGGTCTCCTCTCTCTCACACATTTCTCACTGCAGTTTAGCCGCAGATGCACTGCCCCCACTAATATTTGGCTGACTTGATATCTTCTGTAGTTTGGAGGTTGAAAACTGTTGTTACTTTCAAGTCTTCCTTGAGCTGCTGAATGTGCTTTAGCTGACGGGGGCATGACCCCACATATAAGTTCGGCAGAATGCGCGAGTAGTGCATGCGCCCTTCTCCTCTAACCGCGTTGTAGAATCGTGCTGTGTGGTCGTACTCTTTGGAATTACCAACTGCGGCGACCACAGGCAGCTGCAGGCGTACGGATGAGCACCACAGCTTCGTATGAGTACAAATATACGAAACTAGAGGTCCAGTATGATAGTGCTTCTCGAAGGGGTGCGTCCAGCATCGCCACGTCAACTGATGCTGTCCCCTAGGCAAAATATCATGAATTCAGCAACCGCAGCCAACCTACCCCTTGGATCTTCGAACCTTGCGATCTTGCAGAGATAAAGCACCTCGAGGTTCCCGCTTTCGCATTCATCCACTACGACATCCATCGGATCAAAGCAGAACTTCCTGTTGCTGCTGGGACCACTGCCTTCCCACACAACCTGCATGGGCTGTGAAGGAGGCTCTGGGCGCTGCGCGGGAGGGGGAGGAAACAACCAAGTGCGCCAAGTGCAGAACGGGCTGCCGTAGGCAACACACTGAAATGAGTCCCCAGGAGTGTCTGGCACGTAGGGGGCGACTGGCTTTTTCGGGGTCCAAAAAATAAATTTGAATTCAAACTGCACATTTTTCAGGGGGTGGTTCTCCAGTATGGCGATAATTTCCGGTGAGCGGTGGTCAATGCGACATGTAGCAGCCGCTGCTACGCTTGCCGCTTCATCGTTTGGTGTGGGACTCGTATCACGTGGACTTCCTGAGCGCATACTTCCTGCAAAGGATGAGTACTTGCTGGCCACTGCGGCGATGAGCTGATCTGAAAAGGAGTCGCGAGCATTTTGCGGGCCGTTTCGTTGCGCATTGTTGCATGCAGTTCCCGTGGCAACCGAGGCCCCAGAGCCTTCTAAATTCTGCTCTTCCACTTCTACATCTGCAAACCAGAAGCTCGGCTCCACCCCGCCTTCAGCAGGTGTGGTGTAGGGAAGCAAGGGAAGACACCGTGAGGGGTCCCACCGTCCTAGGAACTCGGGGCTCCCCGACACTCCCAACTGGGAGCCTGGAGGCACAAACGCCACGCAGCTAAATCTCACCCGCATCGAGCCGGAAATCCGGTGAAGGGCTGGCAAAAGCACTGCCTCAAAAACCTTTCAGCAACGATGAGACGGTCGTTTTGCCCTGCCAAGAGCAACGGCGTTACACCGCGCCTCGGTTTCCTAGGTTCGCCACCAGGTTACTGAACATTCAGCTGACAGTCTCATTCAGATTCAAAGAAGATTGGGTTTCACTTAGAAGAACCGGCGTACCGTCATGGTCAACCACGGCAGAAAAGCCACACACAGTGACTGGGGCATCGGACAGTTCTGGAGCAGAACTTATGGCCCTGCTCGAGCGCCAAAAAGTGATTCCTGAGCAAAATTATTGGGAATCACATCCTAAGCATGAAACATGCCCAGGCCGCGCGTCGCTCAATGGCGAGACGCTCGCCACAGCCCCTTCCATTTGCGTTGCAGAATCCAGCTGCGGTAAGAGGGCGGCCATGCGTGAATCCGGGTGTTTCACAATGACTTAATTTAAACAACATACTACCAAAGGACTTTATCATATGGGCTTGGGAGTTACTCTACATTGCGTATGCCTCACCTTCGCAGGGCTGGGTCGCTACCGTCAACGACCGATCTCGAACTTCTTCCACCTTCCACCTCCCATGCAGGTTGGTACTAGTGGGGATTCATCTTTGAAGTGTCTACGCAGTGCTTACCAACCAAAGTTAAACAGGACCTCCCGATGCTCTCTCGTATAAATGGGAGGCTGTTTAGCAGATGATGCACTAAAGCCCGTCGGTTGCCTGCTGCAAATCTACAGTTCGCGACTGTTGTGTGCAGAGCTGTCAACTGTTCACTACTCTTCTCTTCTACATTCATTATAGACACAGCAACACGACGGTGAATATAGCTACATAGCCGCGATGCCTGTCCGTCGGTTAGGCCCCACACAGCGCAGTTGCTGCTAGTTATCTGCGCATACAGGACTTATATCGTCTTTGTCGTTGACTACGGCGTGTTCAGTGAAGTGGAAGTCATATGCCACCGAAGTCACTGGCCTCTGCTGCGCAGTGTGGTGCGTGCGGCTAGCTCTCCCACCCTGATTGCATCTACTGAAAACGCAGGCGGGAACAACTGTTTGCCCTCTTGGACTCCAAAAAATACAGCACCTTCTTTTCAGATGCATATACCGTCATGAGCTAAACACTCATGCACGAGAAGCGGCACAAAATCTGCCCCAGAGACCCTCATGTACAGCCCAACTGAAACCAGCTCGTTTTTTTCCCTATGCGTAACCGACGTAGGCGTTAGGTGTCCCATTACCCCTAAAAACGTTAAGTTCCTATGGTTCACGACACAAAGTTGGTATTGTATATGATATACGACGCGCCCAAAACAGAAACTCTGGAAATAGACGGTGAGCTAGCTACCCGCCTCAGCATAGCTCAGTCGAAGCAGTATTGCAAGTACACCGGCCTCTTCGGTGTATGAGCCCCCGCTGTATACAAGCTGAAATCTACTCTAATTTCGCATGGGTCAACTCCAATGTCCCCCGTAAAACCACCGAAGCCAGTCGCTTCCACGCAGCCTGGAGGCCTACAACTGGGATCCATCGGTGGGTGCAACCAGGCCCATGCCTGGACGCGGGGGAGCAGAACCCTGTCGTTTTTCCCGCAGACTCGCAGTGTATGCAGGTTTCTTTGCACGGCAGTGGAGGTGAATATATCTACCAACAGCCGGAGCTTCTTCCCACGAAATCTGCACTGTTCCCCCCCCCTCCCCTTCTCTAACCCCCCGGCCTTCCACGGAGGCAAAGGCTCCTCCCATTTAACCGGATGGGCTTTTCTAATGCGCACTGAGGGCCGATTCGGGCCCCAAAGCTGCACCAAATAACTGTGTGGCCTGGTAGCTACATACCACGTTGTCTTTCTGCTTGCCCCAGCGGGGAAGCCTGCTGCGGACGTTCTCTGAAGGAGCGGCGGGGTGAGGGACTCCTATCTCGGCGACTTCGGTTCCGTTGCTGCTGTTCCAGCTGCTGCCGCTGGTCCCTTCGGGCTTCCAGGGTCGACAGCCACTGTTGCCGCCTCTGCTCACGTTTCGCGAAGTTCAAAGCACCCTTACGCCCCTCGGACCCCACAGAACCCGCTCCCGATTCATCGCTTGCGGCGTTATTGCTACTGCCACTTTGCTCTTTGCTGTCCCACCGGCCTCTCTTGGTACTCGACCCGCTGGCAGGCTGGGATACACATCCATTAGTGGCCGAGTCTTCCCCAGTTCCTGAAGTTGACGTATCCGATATGTCAGGCCGGGTGGCAGCCACCGCCGCAGCAGCTGCAGCCGCTGCGGCTGCAGCCGCTGCAGCTTTTGCAATGGATGGTGCATTAGATGTCAGTGAGCTTTCCCCCCCATCTACCCGACTGCCCGTGTCAAATCTGCGAGGACAAGATACAAGCAAACAAAACAGCTGGCCCCCCAAAATATTCCTTGCCGTTCATTTGTAGGGACAGTAAATGGGCGACAACAAACAGAAACTGAACTTAACATAACCACCTTCCGCACCCCAAGCCTCCGAAAGAAGTATTTTGTTGCTGCCTCAGCTCTCGACCAGCCTTGCCTCCCTGCCAGACCACCTTCAGGCCAGAAAGCCGCGCATCCCTAAAAGGCGCTGCAGGAACAAAATCACGCCGCACAAAGCCTAGAGTTACGCAGGAATCCCTCTGCCTCTGTCTTTCCCTTCACAATTAAAAGAAGGCCCCGGGTGTGGCACAATGATGCTAGCACGCCAGGTGCCCCCCCGCATGTCACATCACCCAAGCGGAATGCTGAGCAGCTGGGGGACAGCAAGGGCGTCTGGCTGGCGCAGTGCTGCAGCGGTGAGCGGCCAGCTCTGATAGCTTATCACTTCAAGCCGCGTTGAAACGAGTCCGGAGCAGGTTGTAACAACACCTACGAAATTGCATGGCGAACTCTAACAAGGACCGTGGGACGGTCTGTCCGGACATCTGAGGAAGCCACAAAACAGAAGGCGGGGTGAACCACTACTGCGCAGCAAGCAGGTCCACAACTTGACGAAAGTGAACGCAACACAATAAGCATGAGAGAGGGGAAAAACTGAAAAGGGAATCAACTGACTTCCATCTTCTCCACGACAAAAGCTCCTTGGCGCTTTTCTTGTTTTGTAAGTAGCGACCAAGCGAGGCCAGACCGGCCAGCTCTGCCTGCGCGGCCTACACGGTGTACATACACTTCAGGGTCGTGTGGAGCGTCGTAACAAACAACCAGAGAGAGCGCGGGGGGAAAGTCGAGTCCTCGGGCAGCAACATCCGTCGCCACCAGCACCAATGGGGTCCGAGCGGACCCAGAATCGCCCAAAAAGTGGTGCTGCATGCGGCGCATCACGGCAAGGCGTTCGCCCTGCTGCATCCCGCCGTGCAATATCGCCACATCTGAGAAGCAGAACCGGGGGTGACAGCCGTAGCAATACGGTACCAACAAAGACCGAACCCCTTTGGAATCCGAAACATTCACTTTATCGGCTCCAACAGTGTATTGATCAAGAAAGACAAGCACAATCGCAATGCCCGCATATCGCAATGCTCACGGACACAAGCCCGCAGACAGGGCCCGCCGTCTACAGCTGTGTCCACAGCCTCCCCTCCCCCGTGGGCCGCGGTGAGCCAGGGAAGCCAAACAGCCAAAGAAGAGACTTCAGGAAGTGAAGCAGGCAGGTAAACGAGCACAAGCGGGTATGGTGACGATCAAAGGACTGCATTAGCCGAGCCGCACACTCAGCCAAACATGAATACAGCTGAAGCATCATCTGGTTGCCAGTGAGGCTACAAACCAATTTGCTGGCAGGAAAACCATGGGATTATACAAGCTTGACAGCAAGTGGGCCGAATGAAAAACATCCACCCCTTCCTCTTACAGGGCATACGTACACTTGAATGTTTGGTTTGCGTTCTTTCGAAGGTCTTGTGAGCTTTCACCTCCTAGAAGACGCGCAGCTGCTGCTCTCGACGCAGCATCGCCAGCAGGCCCTGTTGCTGTCACTGTTGCTGCTCCACCCTGCCCTGCCCGCCCATCTGCCTCCACTAGCTGCGCGATGACCCCTTCCAGCAGGAATGCTAAGTCTTCCACTCTCTGTTGCGAGTTGCAAAAGATGACGCCTCCTGCCGCAGCTGCTTCAGCCACGGTTGTAGGCGGCGGCCGCGGGCCGCATTGCTGCTGCTGTTTTTCGGGCTGCTGAGACAACGCAAGCAGTCCTAGCAAGTTCTTAGAAAGCCAGTCAAACTTCGCTTGCTCCCCGTCCAATATCTGGACCCTCTGGTGAACCGTTTGCGCAGCCTGACAAGGAGCCACAGGTACGCAGGGGGCCATGGAAGTGTCAGACCCACGCCAGAAACCCTGAGGCATGGCGTCCGAGCTACACGCCTGTCTATGCGAGCGTGTCCGCAGAAAGTGTCCGGTGAATACAGCCCAATGCTACGCCCCCTCCACCAGGGAAACCCACCTGTCCTCCCTCACCGACTACGATGCGGATCGGGTTGTGAAGAAATTTGCTGCAGACCAGAGACTCAGACGCGCCAACACGCAGAACGTTTGTTTAATTTGGAGAGCTGTACTCACCAGAAACAAGGTTTCCGGGGGAGGCTCGCCGCGCGGCGCCACCAACCCGACGCGAGAGGCAGGATATGAGTGAGCCGCTTCTCGTGCTACTGCTCCAACTATTACCAGTGCTACTTACTTGGCAAGGGCCTCACACTTGCGAGGCATGGTGGCGCTGAACATGCACGTAACCCTGTCAGGCCTGAGCGAGGAGAGGACATCCCTCAGCTGGCTCTCGAAGCCCATTTGGACCATCTTGTCCGCCTCGTCGACGACAGCCATGACAACTTTATGGAAAATGCCGCCTATACCTTTAAGGCTGCACACGTCTATCATGCGCCCCGGGTTGCACACCACAACATCGGGTCCCCGTCTGAGCGCTCGAAACTGCTCCGTCTTGTCGAAGCCTCCGGCCATCAGCAGCCGACTCACATCCAACTCCGCCCCCCCCCGAGTGAAGCTGTGGACCTCCCCGTCCACTTGCACCGCCAGCTCCCTAAACACCAAATCCCCCAACGAACATACATTAGATCACCGAAGAACCGATGTCCAAAGGACGGCCGTATCCTGTCATGTGTGAGATGATGAAAAAGGTCAATGGACATAGACAGAAGGCCAGCCATTCATCACAACCCAACGCCTTGCACAGAGGCTCTCGCGACGCTGGAGTTCGCGAACCCCACAATCACGCACCGGGTAGGGCATATTATGACCGCTGAGGGCCCCGTCCGCTGTTCCTTCGCAGGGGGTTGCTTTGACGGGTCTTTAAACGTTGCATGGCAAGTTCTCCAGTGGTCTTTCTCCTTGAGGCTGACGATGCGCGTCAAGACTGGGATCAAGTAAGCGGCGGTCTTGCCGCTGCCTGTCTGCGCCACGGCCAAACAGTCCCTGCCCTTTAAGAGTGCCGGGATAGCCGCCGCCTGCACAGCAGTGGGCAGACGGTAGTCCCGCCGCTGCAGGGCCGTCCACAGACCCTGAAAACACAGCACACACGCCAGTACCAAAAGCCCAAAGCCAATCCCTCACGCGACACCGAGCCAGCATAAACTAGCTGCAGGACCACAAGCGTCCAGCACCAATGCCAGCAAGGAATCCAGTGCGAGAGGTAACAAAATGGACAACACGACTGCCGCAACGCCTTTAGGAACAACTGGCAGAGCGCGGCAGCGGCGAAGCAGATGGAAAGACGGAGAATGGCTAATAAGTGTCTTACGTGCACCGCTGTGACTGCGGGGTACCCTATGAATCCCCAGGTGAAGGTCTCATGAAATCAGTGCGATAGTTTATATGGCTGCTGGTTGCTGCTACTGGTGCCGCTGCGCGTTTGCATTTCCGACCTTGGGGATGGAGTCCTTAAGGTGGAGGAAAGAAGCAATCGGACGGGGTGCCTGTTTGCCTGTTGTGTGCAGCTGCAAGGAGTCGCGGACCTTCGCAACGGCTTCCAAAGTGAGGGAGGTGACGTCTGGATGTTCTTTGTACAGGTCCACTGTGTACGGGGGATATGCAATTCTGTACAGGTCACATGAGAATGGTGCTAAGGTACGGATACTGGCGGACGGAGTGCAACCCGGCAGGCACAGTTGCGGATTTATGCACCATAGCTCATGAACGCAAGCATAGAGGAGCCCAGAGGGTAAACAGGCCTACTCGTCATGGTTTACTACAGGAAGAGAGCGGCCGCGGCCCTCTTCTTCGTCGTCTGTTGCTGCGCTGTTGCTCTGCGTCTGAGCCTTCCTCTTGCCTCTGGCGGCCTCTGCCTGCTGCATCCAAAGAGCATACGCAAACCCATACACACACACGCACGTACGCACGCAGACACACAGACACAAACACACGCATACACTATACGCAGCGGGAAACACATGGAATGGGTAACTACGGGCTGAATCGGTGCCCCCCAAACCTGTATCTCCACACCCATTTCCCCCTTAAATGTGGCCATTTGGCCACTCTTGAAACATACTGAAAGGGCCTTCTGGGCATAGAGATGTTCTACAGACTCCGCTGCTATGTCCTCATCGTCGAAAAAGCGTTCCTTCTCCGTCTCTTGGCCTTCGCCCGCTGCTTCTCTTCGTTGTTTTTCTTCAAATTCCGCCTTCTCGCGAACAAGCGTTTCATTCAGGCCCGCCATAAACGCGTCAAGCGGGTCCACCTCATCATCTTCCTGCGGCTGCGGCTGCACCTGCGCCTGCTCCGGCGGCAATGGTGGGCGATGGGTTGCCGCAGAACCCCTGCCCTTCGGCTCGCGTTCAAAAAAGGCATCCATACCTGGCATACGTTTTTTTCCGGACCGTGGCCTTTTCTATATGCTGCCGTCGACGCGGCTCCTGCTGCTGCTGCTACTGTTCCTCTCTCGGCTCCTGTCGCAGTCGTTGACTCCGCTGCTGCTGTGACGCCATGCGTTAGTGCGGTCTAACCTTTCGCAACGACCAATCTGTCGGATAAGCAATAGGCTTATATAGTGAGTCAGGGACTGGGCTTGTGATGAAGCTGTCGCTCGTTAGCAATCGGTCAGCTCCAGGTTAGGGTTGTTGCCACAGATGCAGGCCTAGCTGCAAATCTGCAGCGCCTTGGAGACTTGGTCGAAAATAAAATGCAAAGAAAAGCAAAGGGTGAGCGCTGCTCCAAGCTGGTATTCGTCTTCTCTGGTTACACGGGAGTTGAGGCATGGCCCTAGCCTTCCTGCCCCCGATTCGCGTAGAGCCGCGTAGATGGGCATACAGAGGCGGCTAAGAATGCCTCCGTTGAACTACGTGTGTTGTTTTATCCCTTCTAACCTTGAAAGCCCATGTTTCTCCTTTAAAACACCCGCTAAGAGCGCCACTCTGGGGCTTTTTGCGCATGCAAGCGCTCACAGGGCCCAGCCCCACTTGGGGTAACGAATCCCGTGCCCTCTCTACCTGTTGATGTTCCCGTCGTGCATTCATTATACCACTGCACATCAGTTCTTCATAACAAGTGATGGAGGACTTTGTCGGTAGCTAGACCTTTGTTTTATGGTGTACGCCAGAATGTATCCTTCGAGTAGCGTGGGGGAACTACGAGTTCTAGACCCTCCTGCAGCACCACTAATGTTGAAAGCCTGTATCCCAACATTGTCGTCCCCAGGCAAGGCTGGTAGCAATGGCTAGCACCGCCTTGTACGTGGGTTAAGAACGTCGTGAGGCAGTTCCTCCCCTATCTGCCGTGTTAAGAAATTGGTTTGTCGTTCAATCACCCACACAGAGCGTGCGGCAAGCCCCAAATCAGAATCGGTAGATATGAACGGTGGCTGTGCTCTCATCTGCCCCAACCCCCCAAGGGGCGAGTGCTCCTAAGCAAGTTAAGGCTGACGGTTCCTTTCAGCCGATGAAGTGTTTGAGGGGGGGAAGGGGAAGGTGTGGTGCTGGGTTACCTTTAGAGGTCACCAGTGCAAGGCCTGCATCTACTCAACCTAAGTGTACGCAGCGCAGTGGGACCACCGTCCTGCACCTCCACAGGTTAACAGGCGCTCACAAGAAGCAGACTACCTGCAGGTGCTGCCTGCATCGCCGCCACCTGCAGCTAAATGGTGCGATTGGCCGAGCCCCCGTGAGGCCGCACCCTGGCACGTCTGCAGTTCCGTAGTTATGACTAAGCTGTTAGCAGCAAATAAACCCTTATGTTCTGTAGCGATCCTGGGGCGTGAGGGATAAACTCCCATCACCACATTTACTCCGAATGCCCCAGTAGGGGGTCATAACCCCGAGGTTCTCTTGCGGAACCTCCCGGATGCCACAAGCGGCAGGGAAACGTTAATACCGACAGCGACAAAACATTTCACAGCATTTATTACTCTGCAAGCCCGAAGCAGCAACTCCCCACTCTCTGCAGAAGGCAGGTTAGTAGCTGACCGCTTCGAAGCTTGGTGACTAAGCTACGTCAAGAAGGACACGCCCTCATGCCGTTTTCCGCATTTGGGAAGTTTTATTGGCGTAGTTGGTTTTGAACGCCTCCAGCTCCCGCTGCAGACGCTCTAAAAACTCATCGTCGGGGTCCTCGTCGTCCCACCCTAAACAGAAAAAGCGTTGGGACAAACGGGAGCTCAGAGCAGACAGAAGTAAGTGCCACACTCTAGAATACGGCAGCTAAAGGACCTTCCCAAATAACTGCATTGAATCTGTAGGCATTTCATTGGGAAGGAGGATGGCACCTGCTGCATCCCAGTCTTCGCTCCATTGCTTAACCTCCGCGTCCACGGGAACCTCGCCACCTGCACAACCACACAGCCGCGCAATCGTTCGCCAGTCCTGGAAGGCCTCACATCTTTAGCACTTGTTCCCTTCGAACCGAAGAGTACACAACGAAGTCAGCACCCCATCCCACTGTGTCGCTCAGTGCGCATGCACCATGCACAAGGCCGCTTTGTGGCTCTGCAAGGCCTCTCCAAAAACTTGAGGTCAATTCTAGAGGTCTTCGTGCATTGGCTGCACTTGGAATATGCGATTGGATTTCGTCTGTCGTTCACAGAACCGACGACATCCGCGATTCTGTGAGAGGGAAGAAATATGTTTACAGACCTATCTCGTCAAACTCCTCTAATTCGTCGTCAGGCTCATCGAAGGCCTCTTCATGAGCTTCCGCAGATGGTTGATTTGGCGACGCGTCCGTGCGCTGAGGCTCCTCCCCTCCTTCGGCCAGGGGCTTCATTTCGGGGGCTGAGAAGCATAGGGATAATATAGCAACAACCGCTGAGCATCAAGAAATGAGCAAAAACGGGTGCCCGTGCCTCTCCGGCCGCCGCGACGAGGTAACCAAAGCCACGAAATGATGAAGAGGCGCGTAGAGGGGACACCCGTGTGGAACGCCAGTTAGCTACCAGTTGGGGCTGCCCTGCACTAGCCACGAAGGTGGAAGGTTGGCGCTTTCACAAGACGCAAGGGGTTCATATACCACGGTGAATACCCCAAAGTTGCAACAATAGGTCTTGTCCGTGTAGCCAGAGCCACTTGCCGGACTAAGATAGTGTCTCACCTAAGTGAGGCTCACCTCAGGTCAAACGGGGATACGTCCGACTGGTAACGTTGACTCTCCTCCTAGATAATACGATTTTCCTGATTGTGTTGGAATAAGTAAATGGAGATTTGCCGCTCAACCACTTCAGACATTCAACAGCCGCAGCCCCAACGGGGGCCCTTCCGAATACTCCGCCAAGGATAAAATGCGAAGCCCAGCTGCTGCTCGCCTGTAACATACATTTGACTGTTGCGCCCGCGTGCATCTCTTTCGGAGAACTGCGCTGCTGAATGGGAAATTCGAGGAGCTGTGCCACAAAATACTGCTTTGGGCCGTGTGGCGCCCTGGCGGGTCGGTAAGGGGGGGCTGGCGTCCTGGATCAACGGTATGCGCGCGTGCACCTTTACCTTCAAGAAGGCAGGGTTAGAAACTCGCTGTTTTAAGGATTCAATTTCTGTTTTGTACCGTCCCCACGGGTACAAGAAAGTGTTGCAGTTTCTTTACTTTCCTACCTGGAGCTAGAGGTGCTAGAGTATAATCGGCCACGTGTAGCATTACGTGCCACAACCGTATCTTTTCCACTTGAACTCCTTCGCACTTCCTCCCTTTCGTCGCATTAACACCCCAGATGTTCTCTTGGTGTGTGTGCAGTGCTTGTTTCATCGACAGCCAACCAAGCACCAGCTATCCGATGCCGAAAGTCATGACACTGCATAATCCTCTGGCTGAGGAACTAGAGTCCGCTGTACGCTTTGGAGTTATTGGGTCCACCACGTGTTACCACATACTAGGGATTGAGTGACTTCGTCTTCTACTGCTGTGTGTGGGTGCTCTGTCGTGCTAAGCCGCTGCGCCGGTTACCATCTTTTGACAACAACTACTCGTTAATTGGCAGCAGAAGAGCACTTTAGTTGGCGGTGTCTATCAATTTCCCGCTTCTTATTTGGCGTTGACGCATAGATGTCGGTACAGGCCCTAGGCAGCGGGTAGAGTGAGGCCTGGATGGCTTAATAGGGTTTGGAGTAGCTCCCTACTTGCACCGAGAAGTGGCACTAGCATCTGCCCGTACGTCTAGAGCTAAGGGCAGCAGTGCAGCGGCATTCAAGCACATGCAGTCTACTGAACCCTGCTCGGGTAGTCAGGCTACGCACCTACTTACGGAGAAGCGTAGAAGGGATGCACCATACTAGTAATGCCAGTAGAAGGGAGTTGTTGTAACGGAGCGTGTACTCCACAGTGGAAAGCGGAACGTCGTTGAATACACGCAGGTGTGCATGCGAAGGATCTGGACAAGCAAGCTTTCTCGTAGTTGCAGTGAACCTGCTGCCGTGCTGCACGGAATTCATATCAAAGTGGAAAGTGCAAAGACAACTCCACCCGCTAGGCAGAAGAGCCGCAGCATGACGAACTTGCTCGCCATTGCTTTGCAGCAGCTCTTTGAATACGCAGGGTCTGCCTACACAGGGTCGGACCCCGATTGGCGTGATGTGGCGAACCCAAGTTAGCTGAGAACTGTCGCGACACGCAGTGGGGCCGGGCACTTAAGATACGGTGATCCCTAAAGCAGCTGAATTCCAGTCTTCAGGCGCCCAACGTCACCGGCCCAGCCGGTTAGGGTTGGTGAGCAAATCAGGTGGCTTGTCATCAAGCACAGCCAGACCGTTTTCGATGCATCCTGTCCCCGGGCAGACCCGTTGATGAACATGTGCATGGCCCCCTCTACGAAGCCTACGCGCAAGTAGAAGTGCATACACCAACTGTGTACGGAGCATGCTACACTTGAACAGCGTGGTTGCACAAATGTGACAAAACAGGACATGTGAAGACTGTAGAGTGATCAACATCTGGGTTGTTAATGAGCTCGTACAGATAATGATATCTCCCCCCTCTGTACGCTTCTCTTTTGAATGGCGCAACCTTCGTTAGTTTCAGGATTGCAGCAAAGGACCGGAGTCCACAGCCAGGGACTGTTTTCATTATGGATGAAAGCGCGCATGAAGCTTGTTTGGAAGTCGCCATTTGTTTATTTTTCCACTACTCCACCTTTCACAAACCATTGGCTTTGTTCTCCCCTGGGTTGGGGGAGAAACGGCGACTGCAACAATAGAAAGTTTTGCTAAATGGGATTCCCTGTTTCTTTGGAAAGATTTAGGCGCCCTAGCTGTACTTCGCTGTCGTAAAAGTCGCCTTAGTGGACAGGGAGCTTGCGAGGCCTCTGTGTTGGGTGTAGAGTGGGCTTGCGGCACCCATGCGGCTTGGCTTGACGGTTTTGCTTTCCAGCGTAATGAATATTTCCTTTTCCCGTACTGTCGCTTGCATAACTTGCCTTTCATCTTTGCTTCCAGTTGTCCTTTCCTCTTCCATTTTCCGTGGTACACAGATATGTGCCATGCAGTTTAGTTTTGTGTGCTACCAGTATTTCACGTCTCATATATAGACTGCAAGTCAGGTATGGACGGGATATCGCCTGGACTGCTCTTCAGGGGAGACTCTCTACAGGCACTCCAGATATCAATAGCAGCCAAGCCTAGCCGGGGACTCGAATTACATGCGCGTCAGCCATCGTGGCTATCGACATTCCGCTACCTTCGCGGCATCTCAGTCTTTTAGGTGACTGTGTTCAGACTTTTTGAGGTATCTGTGCTCCAGTAGTTTCTCAATGCGAAGCTAATGAAGTTTATTCAAAGCGTTCATAGCGAATTCTTAGCACCTGGGGTACCCCTTATTTCATGGGGTAGTCCACTTGTTTGCCGACACAAGCAGTAGCGCAGCCGCACGGGAAAAAATTGGAGGCAAAACATGGAAAAACAGAGCCTCCCTTAGCACCAATGTTGGGACAGCTGAATATGAACGAATAGGAATATACTGGCCTACGCAAAGTGAACTGTTCTGAAGTTCACCTAGGCAAAGGAGTGCGAGGTAAACTGCAACTCCATAGGCAGTCTTCACGCCATTGAGAATAACACTGAGCAAGAATCCGCGATGAATAATATGTGGCTATGTGAACAACTATAACAACCAATCCAAGCGTAAAAACTCGTTCCGCTAAGGAGACGCACAGATTCAAGGAGTGGTGGGCGCGGAGTGTGTACAGCTTCATCAGTGCAAACTCGTCTGTCCCACGGCGAGTCTTGGGTGCCTTGCGCATAAATATTCGCTACCAGGTTATTTGGAAGTGCCTGGTCTCCTTTTAGAGCTGTCACACTTATTCGCGGATTGATATAGCTTTGCCCATGCTCTCGCAGGCCCAAAGTGCATTTATGTTCCACAGGACTGAGCTCATGAACACCCAAGCATGTGTGGTTATTCGTGCCGCTGCATTATGAGTTCTACGTTGCACTACTTTTTGTTTCCATAGACAACAATGACCAGTTCAGCTCACTTCATACGCACCACCCAAAAACTGGCAACTAACAAGGTACAAGACAATTTGTGCTTACGTAGGCTGAAAAAATGCAGCAAATCGTGCTCATGGCTGCTTCACAAACACAAGGGTGACCGACGAGACACACGTAGCCCCTGCATCGCCGTACCCAGGGCGAGTACGTGTAGTACCCAATCTCCTGACACCTGTGCTTAATGTCGCCTTTAAGTTGAAATGTAACGGAAAGCAAAGGCCACGTTCTTGTGGCTATGAACAGGTTGCCGTGCACCAGCACACGCTGAGCAATTAGGCATCCTGAGGCCGTACGGACTGTTGCTGTTTCAGGCTCTCGGTCGCTACGCCGCTTGACCGGTCACAGCAACACTGCCTCGGGCAAGACGCGGCAGCCTGTCACTGAAGGAGCAACTGTCTCAACGAATTAAGGATGTGCCCTTGCAGCCGAGCACTCGAATACAGAAGCTGCTGATAGTAAACCCCTGACTCGCCCTCCTGACGAAGTTGAAGCACCAATGCGTGGCGGTGCTTAGACCTCCTGGACTGAATCCTTCTGCTGCTACCGCTGTCAGTACTGGTGCTACTGCTTGGCGTGCTGCAGTGGCCAACAGTCAATAAACAAGAGAGTGGAGCAAGGAACCGAAGTTCAGCATGGTTCCTCGAGTAGCACTTGAAGAACAAAATGTTACTCGCTGTGAGAACGGTAAGTGCTTGCAAGCGGCGGTCTAGGGCGAAAAAGAGCACAGGCAAGTTCTCCCTGCACAAATACGGTTCAAAGAGGAGGGCAGTAAAAAATAATGACAGCGAGATCAAGTGCACCCCGAACACTTGCCCTCAGAAATCGGCCCCATTCTGGCCATATTTACTATTTAGCACACCCGCTCGAGCAAAGCCAGCGAGACAACGCATCAAATAGCCTGTGGATAAGCAAAGGTGAGCCGTACAACCGGTGCCATATCATGTATGAAGGCCGACGCAAGTGAGCTGTGGCACGCTCCTCACCAATATTGCCCTTCTGCATCTGCCAAAATTGCTTTCGCCTCTGCTGCTTCCGCATCGTACGCAACAAGCAAGCGGAAATCCCCGAGAAGAAGGCGGGGAAGACGAAAGCGTGGTCGTTGGCGTCCTTCCACTTGAGAGGCATCCTAAAACGAACAATGCAAAGGAACTCAATACGCTTTTCTCATGGGCAAATAACCAGACAACTTCACAACCATGGCATACAAACCGGCAGGAACGATGGAGGAGCTGCCGATGGTCGCCGCGTGCAGCACCAGCTGGAGTTAAAAGGAAGTCACCTTTATGGCTTCGGCGGTTTTGTGAGCTAAATCGAGCACTCCTGTCAAAGGCTTGACAAGAAAACCTGCAATACCCCTACCAGCCCCGCGCAGCAGCCCCTCAAATCCACCTTCTGCAGCTCCCCTAACGGGTTCCTCTACAAGGCCTGCGGGCAGTCAAACACATGTGTTCACAATGCTATGCAACGGCCACGGGACAAGGGGATCGGTAGTTCCCTGGTTATCATGTAAATGAAGAAATCATGGTGCAAAAGACCCGTCTTCTCGCCGTGTATACCTGTGAAGCCTCCAGCCAGAGCCCTCCCGAGGGCCTCGACGCCTTGCTGAAGGCCCTCTTCCACGTTGCGCGCCTTATGTCGGCCCTGTTGCTTCCTGGTGTGCACATACACTTCGTCGCAAGCCAGTGCGCCAAGCGAATCCGATGCGACCCCTGCCATCCGGCTGATTCCCCCGAAAACGCCATACCCTGTAGAAAAAAGGATCCGTTTGGATCGAGCACAATATATGGTGGATCGAAACATGAAGCGTGAAACGAAAGTGGCCGCTTTTTGGTAAAGCACCTCTCGAGTCAGCGAAGAGGCTACTGTTTTCTCCATGAAACCGCATGGCCTGCCTTTGGTCAGGGCAGACACAATCAAACAGATATGGGATCGAATCACAGCTATAATGTAAAGCTCCGTCTAAGTTAGCTAGCAAAACCCTATAATATGCATATTGGGAACCCACCCTTAACCTAAGGCCCTGCCTGCACAGGACGGGGACCACCTCTGAGAAGCGACCGGTAAACAACTCACCAGTGTGCTTCAGGAAATCCTCTGCGCCTCTCATCATCCCTTCGAAAACATCTCCACCGGACTCAGCAGCCTCCATTGGCTGCTTTGCAAGTGCGTACACGCCTGCCTGGAGATGCGCTAAAGACAAAGCAGGGTTGCCTGCACCGAAGAGCGCAAAACGCAGCATATGAAGCCTCAACAAGCGCATTAAAACGCATGCAGTTTTTAATAAACAACGCTCCAATACGAGTAGCTATATGGTGTACGCAGCCACGCCTACAGCCTAACCACGTAAAGGTCCACCAAACGCCTGCCACGTGGCTGTAAAAATTCTCGAAATGCCGCAGTGCTCGCTACACAGAACCAAGTCGAGGAAGCGCAGTTTCAACAGGCACAACCAGCTGGTAGGCGTTGAATTCAACGACATGACTCGCTACAACAGAAATGAATGCAGTTTAATCCTGTGAGTGGATGATATTTTCACGTGGTGCTTGCCAGCCCACCTAGAACATCGACCGAAACAAGCAACTTGGATAGGTGTGACAGGAGCTGTTGCTGATAAAAATGCCCCGCTACCATCGCGACATCTCTCAATGCAAGAGCCGGATGCCTGTGGTGCCTTATCAATTTCGCCAGGAGAGAGCAGTCCTGGTGCATATGCGGCTGCTGTTGCTGGTGCAGCTCCTTGAGCTGGTCCATTAGTCTCCTAGCTGTCATATGTAGCCCATTCACTTCGAACCAGGCGTCTTCGAGGGAGGAGAGAGTCACTACTGAGCGGTGGAATGCGCTACTATTGCCCCCTGTGTCCGCCTTGAACGATAGCACAACGCACGTGCTTGCTATCGTGAGCACCCGAAAAACGTAGCGCTGCTCCCGCTGCTGGCTAAACGGCTTTTCTTGTTCCTGAAGAACGGGTGTATTTGGCCTGCATAAAAAGGGGCGGACGGCCAATGGAGTAGAGGCGCGAACCAAGCCTGTGCCGGCAATCTGGGAAACGAAGAGAGAGACAGGGGACACATTGGTCCTGTTGCCTCTGTAAGCCCACGCTAAGCCGCTTTGACTAGCATAATGGAACTCTAAGTCTTCATCTTCTGACGAGACGACATCTCCGCGCGAAGCCGGTGATTGACTACTTTCCCGTAGAGGTACTATAGGCCATCTTTGGTGATGACAAAACGCTGGAGTCCTAGGAGGGGTACCCGGATTATCCACGCCTACGGATCTGGTGGCAGCAGCCCAGGCAGACCGCCAGCAACTCAAGGCCTCAGAAGCCATGTAGACACTTTTCAGATCAGTCCGGATGCTAACGGGCTGCAGAATATAATACAGAAGCAAACACTAACGGGAAACAACTTTCCGCGGGCAGCGCGTATTGTGGTGCACACATGCCCTTGACTGCCATAAAATTTGGGTTAGACATGTGGCACTGCACTTGAAACGCTAAGCATGGAAGGAAACTCAACGCCTGCACCCAACTTGGTTGAATGCAGACAGCTGGTGCCACACAGCAGCCGCGTGGAGCCTAACCTTCAGAGACAGACTACACTTGTCAACCACAATAACCCGGTCGTCACGGCTGCCATAAAAAGGCAACCTCTGTTGCAACAAAAACTCGAGGAGGGCACCGCCACCATCCTTCGATTTAGAACCACAAGCAGGCAAGGAGGCCCCGCTGCTACCGCTTGCCCCTTCTCCTGTGTTGTCGCTTGTGGAACCTGTTGTTCGGGAGACTTGCGTAATGTTGCTATCGGCGACTGAACCGGCCTGCAACAAGACAGCAGAATGCGGCCCCAAAAAACGTACTCTGCCGACGCAAGGCGGCTTGCATAGCTAAAGTGTAAGGTGGTAAGTTTATAAGACAAACCTCGCTGGGCAAGGGAGGAGCCCTCTGAAGAAGTACCGGGTAGTACGCCTGGGAGTGCATGGAGTCTATCTGAAGAAATTCGGAGGAAAACATTCCATTAAACAAAGTATAACATTTATATATCACGTGGCACCCGTTCGGAAAGCCGGCAGGCACTCAATGAAACCTTAGCCAGGCAGATGTGAGGAGTGCTCGCGGAATCGGAACCCTACACCCCGGACACCCGGATACTGCTGCCGGACACTCCCTGCAAGAGCGCTTACCTGCAACTCCTGTACTCTGCACGCTGCCGCGCTGTGGAACGGACTGCGGAAGTACGCGGCAGATAAACCTTCAAATGTGACGAGAAAGAGTTCCTCAGGAAGGCGGAAGGTCTACGGACACGACTCACAAAATAAGCATGGAAAGCTTCACTGCCTAAAAGAAACGTTACTTCACACGTGTCTGTAGAAATTCCGCCATTGCATCCCGTCAAAAAAGACAAGGCTGCTAAGAGTGGAAAGTAACTTGGACGATATTGCTCCTCTGGTCGTTCGACATTCAGCTATACAGCGGCCATGGCTATCTAGTAGCCTTCTAACTCCGTCTAGAGCTGGAACGGGCTGCATACATACCTGCCGAGAGAGTGGATCCGTAATTGCTCCCTGAGATAGTACGGAGAATTGCAAACGCGGGACCTGAATGCGAAATTCAAAAGTGGGGGGATCGGGAGTCGGCTGCACGGGAGGCGTCGGACTGGCGTCACGACAGCATCCTGCGTCGGCCTCGGGAAGGTTGGTAGCTCGTACAGCTCCTGATTTGGCTCTTCGGTCAGATGCATACGATCCCACAAGCGTTCCGGCAAATTTGCACATCGATGCAAACGACCAAGGGGGAACACGGCAATGGCTGCCACTGCTTGTTTCCCTGATACGAGAGCAACCCGCCGTCAGGTCCATCATTACCACTGGCAGCTGGAAGTAGCGGGGGAGGACAAGTAAGGAGTTAGCATCCACGTCGTTCCGTGACGCTGTTACTTGGTCAGTATCCGCTTCAGCCCAAGGCGACATGGGGTTGCCTGCTGACGTATTTGTAGCGTCTGACCAGCTGGACACACGAGAACTCTCACTGTTCATATGACGCATGGTATCCTGATGATTTTGTTCAACCGCATTGTGGGGAGACGAGTTTATCCCCAATATTTCTCCAGCGGGAGCGATCCGCATAAGCAGTCTCCCAGCACGGCGAACGACGTGGAAAACTGGCCAGTAGGAAGAAGGTACCGGTGAAAGTGGCACAACTCCACGCACACCCGGGCGGAGAGGGATGCAAACAACGAAGGGCGAATCAAACAACTGACGCGCCGGTACAGGCGAAGCTGTTATGCGACGGCTTCCCCCATCGAGTTCTTTCGCGGAGGCGGATTTTTTCTCCTCACCGTGCTGGTGCAACCACGGAAAATAAGTAAGCTCAATACAAGGCAAGCAGCGGTAATCGTCCCAAGTAAACAGTGCAGTCTCCCCTGGAAGGACGAGCTGTGGGAGAAACGACTCGCTCGAGGGTACCCCGTCACTATCGCTGCCCACAGGCCCTGTCATTGCCTCTTCTTGCATCCCACATAACTCCTGGGACACTGCAGACTCAAAGGTACACCAGCAGCAATGCACGCCAGCTTTGTATATGCTGAAGTTGCCAAGCTCATCTTGCGGCTGCAGTTGTTCCGTTGCCTTTTGAATCGCAGCGGCGTTGGCAATGCGAGCCAGCCTGTCCAACTGCAGATGGGTGCCTTCCTCACGCGGTGCCGCTGAAATGTAAACCGTCTCGGAGGAGTGGAAGGGAAATTCCCCGGTCGATCTTCTGGTTTTTTGCTGCTGTTCTGCGTGTTTCTGAGCTTCCAATAGCATGTTAAGTAGTTGTGTCGACCTACCGTGCCCTCCTTCATTACTATGGTCATGGTGGGCGAAGCCCTCACCAGTGTCAGGGCTCAGTTGATCCTGCTGCAATCCTTCGCCCTGTGTGGCTGCTCCCCACAGCTCAGCCACAGCTGTAGCGACAGAGTCCACGCCAAAAGCGGCAGCTTCCGTTAAACCAAGTTTCTGAAACACCGCAGGTTGCTGGCAGCCCTCTGGATTTGTTTCCGTACCCTGCTGAGTCTCCCTGTGGCGACATTGACGGAACAGTAGAGGTAGGGGTGTGTCGTTACGAATCGAGACAGTGTCCCTCATATCAAATGTTTCCATCTGCACTGTCAAGTTGACTGTGTTGGCTGGACCTTCCGCCGTCTCCAAACGCAAGGCCGAGCACCCTGAAGCCGAGAACGTTTGCCTTGTAAGGAGTTCTGGGAGGTGTCGCTTTGTAGAGGGCTGGGTTTCACTCATCTGAACAGAGACTCCCCGACGTAAAAGAGCGCCTAGGAGCTCTTGCGGCTCCACTATTGCCACACGAGAAACTTCTCCTTCTCCAGAGTGCTCCTGTCGATGTTTCGGGTCCTGAAATTCGCACTCGTTGCATCGCAGCGGAGGGTCAAAGCACCCGGGACCGTTCCGGTGGGTCTCAAGCGTCTCCAGTGTGGTCCGACGCAACTCCGAAGGTGCAGACGGTAGGCGAAGACACCAATCATCCCCAGATAAGCACAAGGGGGAGTAGCCTGACCATGAACTCCACACCGTTTCGGGAAGCCCACTGTCACGAGGGGTCGAGACCCAGCGTTTGCAGCCCCCGTGTAACCAGCACAAAGTGGGCATCAGTCTAAAAGCACAGCAAGCATTTGCAGGTGGAGGCGCACCACGCATACAATCTGCATACAACTAAACGTATGCACCTGTAAACGAATTTAGCCACCCAGGATAAGTCCACATACACCGTGTACAAATAAATCGAAATCCTGCAAGAGGCTAGTTCCACGGCAGGGTCAAACCGTCACACAGCCAGCAGCCCAAGTCATGTGCCGGTGTAACGAAGATTAAAACTTCGGACGTTCTCACCCCTGTAGTTGTAGTGATCGGCTGCCCTCCTCAAACTGCCAAACCAAAGCCTCGGTGTTCTGCGGCTGTATCTCCAGCGTGAAGTCAACGCTTCGGGCATCGGCGCACCTCGTACCACTGCAGTGGCAGCCTGACCGAGCTTGCTGTACTCTGATTGGAAAAGGGCATTGATTAGTTATAGTGTACATTGGGGAGATCGTCAACAGCAGAACGGGACGCAAAAGCGGCAACGGAGCTTCAGACATTGCAGCAACAATGTCCAAGCACGGTCCCCCCACTGCAGTCCCAAGCAAAGGCCTTTCTTCACACGGACTGGCAGGGATGTCGATTGTGCGTCCCGGTCTACTACAATCAGGAGCTGTTGCTCTGTATCTGGAATCAGCGGTTAAGCCCTCAGCACACGAGGCTGACACGCTCAGACTCCTGGGGAAGTCTCCCCACAAGTCCAAAAATTTGGAGCAGCCGATCCCATCGGCTTCCACGCGAATGGATGATGTCTACATGACACACAAATACTAACAAAACGCAGATCAAATGTAATTACGGTAAAGATACTACAAGAACCACGAACAGCAGAATATGAACGAATGCACAGATATGCTTCAGTGCGATTTTGCAGCCGTTTCACCACCATTAAAAGCTTAAATGCCGTCGATTGTATGGCCTAAGCTTATAGCTCACAAGTCCGCACTAATGGTCACGCGACGAGAAGGCGGCAATTCGACTTACGCTGAAGTCAAGTAGTCTGATATCTCCGCTACAGCCCTTCCGAGAGCCGCTAGGATTTGTGAAGTTCGGGAGCTGAGAAGGTTTTGATCGCTCTGCGTCTCTGTTGAGGTCGACTGCAGCAGCTGCTGCTGAAACTGCCTGCATTGCCCACCCTAGCTCTGCAGGGCTGGTGCGACGGATGATACTGTATTCAACAGCAGCCAATCTCTTCTTCTGCCCATCTGCAGGGTCGTCCTCGCAGTGCTCCTGTGGCTGCTTTAGCCACTGCTTCTGCAGCGCCCACTGGATGTGAGATACAAGCCATACAGGAGAATGCAGTAGCAAACAGGGGGAGCCTCCCTCGGAGTTACAAAAGATCACCCATATCTTCGCAGAGCGATACTTGCTATCGAAACACTCAACCTGCAAAAACAATACCAACAAGTAGGCCATCGACGTAAACACCGAAGCTCACTTCAGTGTAGCAGCTCGCAAGATTTACTGGACGAGGTAACTCACCTCCACGATTGTTTCTCCTATTGCTGTATCCCCTGAAGATTCTCGTTTCCCAGGGTCGGTGGAGCCTCCCGTGACGCACTCCGCCGGGGCCTGATCTCCCCCTGTGGGAGAGGACAAACCGGCTGACGCTCCAGCAACGGCTGTTTTGGGAGCGGTTGGTGGAGGGCGCCTCCGCTGTAGGGGTCGCGGATGGACTTGGGTTCGTTTCGACCATCGGCCTTGTGCTAGCGAGATGGAAAGGAAGGCCACCCCTGAAAACCACCATAATATGTCTGCCAGGCAAAAATCAGGTATCCTAGATATTTATATGAGCGAAAGACTTCCTTGTGGCAAGCACGAACGGACTCAGAGGACACAGCCGAAAATGGCAGCCACGGACGGAAGGCCCCACATACGATGCTAAAACAACCCCCCGTGCCCTCCCTAACCACAGCCTGTGATGATTAACCCGTGAAAAGGTTCTCCCTGGTGAACAATAACTGTGCAGCGGCGGCCAGCTGTACCTGCCAAAGGAAAAGAATGTAGTTGCTGCCACTCATTTAGCTGAAGCAGACCCTCCGAATCTCCCGGTGGATCTTCTCCAGCCTTCACAACCAGCGGACAGTTGATACGGTACCTACAAAGATCGCAGCCACATGAACATAAGGTGCCTGACGCGTGCTCTCCCCCAGAACTCAAAGACATCAGCACATGGGCTTGGAGAAAGCACTCCTCACCTACTAGTACAGGTTATGCCAAGAACAGTTCGCGAAGAGAGTATCGTCTGGTTTCTCACCTGACCGGGAAGGGGATATTACTTGCGAGCCGTAAAGGAGCTTCAAGTGACACTTTGAGCTGTACACAGGAAAAGGACGAGTGGACAAGCCGCTCTGGTCTATACAGGACCACGATGTGGTAGTCGGGCTCCCGTAGCTTGTCGTTATCCACACGTTTGTTCTCCTTTGGGACATCCTCGCGTTCTAGCGAGGGGTTCCTTTTCAGGCAACCCTTGCTGATACTGCTGCCAACGAGTGGGCAACAGCGCAGCACGTCTGTCTTGGGAAAGCTAAGTTTGAAAGCTTCTTGCCCTGCCTCACCAGTTACCCCAGTACCGGAGGGCTTCTGTTGTTCTGTCCCGTCGACGGCCTGCCACAGCACGCCAAGGCTTAGATCCCTAGACCAGCTGTACTCCTTGTCAGCCTGTACAGGGCGGATTCGTAGCCTTCCAGTGAAACAAACTGAACAAAAACCGCAAGGGCACACGGATAATATTGGAGGCTGTCAACCGCATGCAGATAGTCTTCCTCTCAGCAGCAGCTCACTCTGCTGTGCATGCCACAAATAGGCAGCTGAGCAGCAGTTTGCAGCGGACGACGCATGGCCTCACAGTCTACGGGAACAGCCGAGGTTTCTCCTGGTTTCACAATGAAATCGGCAAAGCGCTCCGCCCCTTCGTTGTCCTCGCGGGGCCGTTCGTTCTTCTCCTGCTGCCCAACGTTGGCGGACTGAAGGTGAGGAAGCAGTCTAACTTGAAGAGGAACGCTGCAGGAGCTTCGCAGCACCACCTGCGACTGCACCAGAAGCTGCTTCTTTCCTGCATCGGCTATAAGCCGACAAATAACAAAGGGAGCTCTCTGCATCCGTGTGCCCGATGCGGCAACAGTTGGCCCAGTGGCTGCTGCCGTTTCCATGTCAGGTAGAGGCTGGATGTAGACTCCAACGCGGTCGAGCGGTACTGGCCTCCGCAGCCTCCACCGGCTGTAGGAACCATCTGCGTGGACGCCAGGTTCATCCGAACACTCCTCAGTCTGCAGGGATGTGTTTTTACGAAGGGTGCTCCCGATGCTCCCTACCGCAGCGTCCGTTCGCATGGGTTGCTTGGCGAGCTGCAGTGCCACATGAGCAGTTGAAGCTGTGCCTATGGAAACCCTCATCTGTGTCAGCGCCTTTTCTTCTGATGGCTGAAGCCAGTCCCAGCCTGCAGAGTTGTCCTTAAGCTCAGGATGGATTGGTTTTCCCTCTCGGGAGGAGGAGGGAGAAGAGGGGCAAGAGAAGGTCTCTTTAACGTTCCCACTTGATGCAGCACTTGCAGATCCAGTAGATCCGCACGCCACCGTCTGTAAAGTCGATCCAAAACCCCAATGAATGGGGACACCTGCTAAAGCCCGACCAACCTCTGCTTCACTAGTGCTGCTACTACTGTCACAGCCGCTTCCGTCTTCCTCGGAAGCGCCTACGTTCCTGTTGTGGCGCCAGCACAGTCTAAGTGTAGGAGGGAGTCCCCCAGGAACTGTTGCTGCGGCATGAGTTACGTTATTTAGAGACAGGCCCTCCGAGTCAGGCGCCCTCAAACCTGCCGATTTGGGCACAAGCAGGACTCCAAGGTGCCGCCCTGTTTGGTTTACAACAAGGTACGGTACAAACAGTTTGTCCCGCTTCGGGTCTGCCGCCTCCTGAAATTGCCTCTGCCCCCCCTGCGGTAGTTGGATGTCTGACGATCCATCAGTTAGAGCTTCAGGCAGTGATCCACATGTATTGTGGCTACTTTTCGTGTGTCTATCCTGAACAGCGGGTGGGCAAGCAGGTGACGCATCCATGGACCGAGATGGGCGCCTCTGAAGGGGTATAGTATTAGCAAAAAGACTTTGTCTTTGCCCGCCAGGCATATCTCCTGCTCCCCCGTGTAGCTCTTCTTGTCCTCCTGTACATTGACCCCTCGCGTAATTCGGTGAAGCTGGGTGCTCCTCTTGATGCTGAAGCGGCTTCCGTTGAAGCTGACGTGTAACGAGTTGATGGCACGCCTGCGCCGAAGTAGTGCTTGTCTCGCAGGTACTGGTGCTGCCCCAGGTGTTTTGTTGCTGTCTTTGCTGCTGTTCCACGTGGTGAGTAAAGTCGTAGTGCCACTTGCAAAGGCTTCCTAGAACAGATTGCAACAGCAAAGGAGATAAGTTTGCTTCGATGCTGCCTTCCTCCATGGATGACACAAAAATTCCCAAGTGCCGCTTTGCGGAGGAACCCGAAGAGGACACGGCATCGGTGGCAGATCGACACTTGGCGCGGTTGCGAGCATCCGTGTCGCCCTCAATTCCTGATTGGCTTCCGTGCGCATGTGTGCTACCCATACTTGCTTCTACTGAGTTGCGCCCACGCAGCGACAGCTCTTTCATCAAGTTGTTAGGCGGGACAGTCGTAAGCGGCTCGCTGGGGCTGGGACCTTCCTGTTGCTGGTTTTCAAAGGCACAGGCCTTGCCCGCAGTGGCGCTTTCAGAGAGACGGAATAAGACTGGAGAAACGGAACCTACTGTATCATTTTCTGTGTTGCTCGTGCTGCTCCTGTTACTGCTGCTCATTCGCTGGGATGGTGTGCAAGCTGAGCTCGACGAAGTCTTTTTCAACAATGTTCCCCGGCAACTCTCATGGGTGTACGAATATGGTGGTGGCCACGAAGTCTTGTGCTGCAACCCCCTGCTTCCGACGGTACGTTGTCGTACACTTAATGCCAGAGAATCGTTGTCGCTGCATGAGCTGTACGCCGACCTCATCAATAAATACGGTGTTTCCCGTACAACCAGCAACAGAGGCAGGGACTCCACAACAGGCTCAAATGCTACAGCAAGCGGATTGAACGCCCACAGCCGCAATGATGCATTTAGCAGACATACGGAAGAGACTTGGGGCTTCTCCGGCCCCTGCGGGTCCAAGAGTGGAGCTTCCACATCATGAGGGGGCAAGACAGAGCAGGCCTGGGAGAGCCGGCAGTTAAGCACCAGAAACTGGAGCAGAGGCGCTTGAAGGCAGTCCAAGCGATCGTCAAGAAGAGTCAGTCGCAGTAGCGGCAAGCGTGCAGACACACGACGCTGGCGGGGATACGCTGGAGGAACCTCTATGTTCTGCTGTGCAAAAGAAGGAACGGCTGCGGCTGGCGACAGTAATCTCTTACGGGTACGTCGATGAGTTCCTAAATACACGGAACACGGGAACGTTGACGAACGTGATGCCGGCGGAGCCGGAGGTTTGCCGTCACTTTCCGTGCCCTGCTTCTGAAGAAGTCTCTGCTTCATAGAAAGCTGTTCCTCCAAAATCACGATGCGATGAAGAAGCCGCTGCAACGCAATTAGTTGCGCTTGTTGCCGCTGCTGCTGCCGTTCTAGTTGCATAGTCTGTTCAGCAGCACAGCGGCAGACCAAAAGGCAATCCAGGTAGGACAACTCCAATTCACACGCGGAGGTTTGAAGGGCTGTGTACTCCTGTGGATGGTGGCAGCAGCAATCGCATCCAGGTCCTAGAGTCCCTTTATTCACTCCAGCATCAATAGAGCCCTCTCCATTCATAAGGCAGCAGCAGCAATCCTCCTGCCTCCGTCCCACGTGTTGACGCCGCTGTCCCTCACAGCTGCCTCCAGAAGCATCATCAATACCTCCTCCAGCTGCGTGCGATGCAGGCTGTACACTGACGCCTTCTTGCTCAGGGCAACGGGAGGCAGGTGGGACAAAAACATGACGGATTTGCGCTCTCAAGCCACTGCAGATACTCCTCGCGTTGCCGTGAAATTCTGTAACGCTTGTCTCTGAGTTTGTGGCCGCCAAATTCTCATCGGGGACCCCAGATTCTCCACAGACCCTCCCTTTTGCGTGAAAGTTGCCCTGGCACTTGACGAAGGCACTGGGGGAAAAAGTGCTTGCACCTGAAGTACGTTCGCCGTATGGAGTAGCGCTCCGCACACCCCTCAGATGAGGTTCCACGTGCACCTCATCCAAAGCAGGTCTAAGCTCGCCTGGCATCGAAACTTCACTTCCCGTCCCTTCCAGGTTCAGTTGGGTGGATGATTTAGTTGGAGTGCCTGTACAGGTGCCTGTGCGGTTAGTCCACCGCAGACGTCTGGCAGTGCGTATATCCAAGTTCTTCTGGCACGTAGGAGCATCGGCTACACTGGCACCGAGCTGCCGTAACGGCGTGCTGCTGCGCAAGCAGGTTACTGCAGCTTTCTGCACCAGAACATCAACACCTCGGACTCCAGGGCAAAATCTGTCAGGAAGGGTATCGAGGAATTTAGTTGTGCATTGCCAGAAAGCTTCTTCTTCCTGCAGTACCTTTTTGGGGGCTCCGTCCGCCTCAGCAGAGGCGGCGCTCAAAGTTCCGCCTGCCCAAAGCTTCTGCCTACTGCCTTTGCTGTCGCAGTTTTGAACATGTTCATACGCACTCGCTGCAAATTCTGAGTCTTTGGATGTACCTTGAGGATAAATGGGATCCCGAACATCATCTGCACGTCGAGAAACGTTGACCGATCCACGAAGTAACACTGAGCTACTATCACAGGCTTTGCTGTCAACAGGCAGCAGCAATGAAGCATCAGTTAAACTAACGTCTACCTCCATAGAGTTCAGTTGCAACGGTGGGAGCTCTTGCCTTCTTGGTGTTGCAACCGCGACAGTTTCTTTACGGAGAAGTGCACTGCGGCGGGAAAGCAGCGGCTTGCCACCAACTTCGCCGCTTCGAATCGTTTCACTCCTGGTCTCGAAGAATGGTTCATTGCTATCTCCATCAATAGGAACATCCTCTGTAAATTCAGCCAGCTGGAGTTCGCTGCTGCATCGGTGGCTAAGCTCTGCTGCAAAGCGTTTGGCTGAGTCAAAGGAGGAACGGCAAAGGGCAAGCGCTCGGCTGCCAAACTGAGTAAGTTCAGCTTCCGCTGAGAACGTCCCACAACGTAGCTTCTGCTTCTGCTTACAATCTCTGCTTTCGCTGTTGCATCTGCTACTCAGAGCTGAATCGCTGCCGCTGCCTTGCTTCGAGCTGCGGTCCCCTGTAGCCACGCCTTGCTGTAAACACGCTGCCGAACCTTCATTAGGCGCTGCCGGACATTCACTAGGATTCCCCTTATTGCTGCCACAGCTGGTATGTCTGCTGCACGAAATTCGTCTTCCGCGGCAATGGCTGGGACGGCCAAGGAGAGTTGTCACTGCGCTGTTCCCTTCCACGCTGTCCCAGTTCCCCCTACTCGCCATTACTGCCGGTGCTGTGTCACCGAATGCGTCTGCTGCTATGCGCACATCTCCGCTGGTTGCTTTGTTGTTGGATAAAAAGGCGCTGATGCGGGAGAGAAGGGGCAAATCCAACACGCATCGAGGTCTGGTAGATGATACTGCTATACGTTTCTGCTTCCGCCGATGCTGGCGTTGAAGCAGCAGCCGCTGAAGAATCTGTACCGTTTCTTCAAGCGTTCCTCCTCCCGGTTTTGAAACTTTAAGCATGTGCTCCTCATTCAGAGGTATGACTGGAACTGCCGAGGCTGACTTGTAAACGAACGTCAGCTCTGATGACAACGGGACCAGTGACTGCGTAGGAACTCTTGGTCGTTCCCTTCTCTGCTGCTGTTGAGGCTGAAAGCCGCAACGAAAGACAACGCCATAGTCTCTGTTGGAAGGTGGCACTTGGACGGCTGAACCTAGAGCTGCCTCTGATGAGTCAGCTCGACTAGTGCCTGACCTCAGCAACGGGGACTGCCCGTTGTCAGCAACACGTGCAGAACCACCAACTAAGGATTCGCGGGAGATCGATTCACGCCCATCGGTTGATGCATCCTGCGTCGCGTTAGGCAGCTGCAAGGGTTCAATCCAAGGAGTTGCAAAGGGGGCCACTAAAGGGTGCTCCTCAAGCAGCGGTTGTTGTGAATCACCGGTCAGCTGAATGTCTGACTCCTTCACCTGCTTGTCCTCTTTCTGCGCTACCTCGTACGCCAGGTCCGTCTGAGCACCTAATATTTCGTCAATTCTGGCAGTAGCAGTGGCTGCTCCAACAGCGTCCCTTTCTGCTCGGCGAACACTATCTGCAATGGGCTCCAGCTGCTGCTGCAACAGACCCACCGGGCACGCGCTATCCGTGAAAACCACTGAAAAAGGAGGTGCAAGCTCTGGTGAAAACAGGGTAGAGGATCCGATTCTCATTCTTATAAAGGTACCAGTAGCTGGAGGAGACGTTAAAGGTGGGGTTCTCGCTTTGTCCAAGTTGTGCTGATTTTCGCCAAGCTTCGCTAAGGAAGTCCAAGGAGAAGCTAGGGTGGCACTTGGCAAGAGCAAACCCACTTGCTCGGCTTGGTCGGGTTGCAGCCGAAGCGATCGGAGTTGAGCCTGAAAGAGAAAACAGCCAGCACACACGCACACACATACATACACACGCATACATACATACATACATACACATACATACACATACACATACACATACACATACACACACACACACACACACACACACATACACACACACACACACACACACACACACACACACACACACACACACACACATTGTGGGCGCCTTGCGAAG
>HG710656.1:54214-68681 GCA_000499725.1 Eimeria brunetti
TTGGTAGCTATGCAGCTGGTACGCGCGGGGGAAAACGCGCGGGGGAAAACTAACATTAGGAAGTGAAGAATCATCCACATATGCGTAGTTAGCGGCTTAGATATAGAATGTAAAGACCATAAGCATGGCAGCAGATCTCTCACTCTTAGGCGCGTTGCGTGAAAAAGTAGGAAAGGTGTTCGCTGCGGAGAGCAAGCTGCCCTGAGACGACCTAGGGTGCTCATCTGACGCCCACATTCCTGCTCTGCGAACTGACCAATCTTGCTCTCATTTGGCCGTAGCCCTTGAGAGCATTCCAGAGCACAGATGCACCGCCTCAGGGCACGACATTGTTTCCGCAACACGAGGACCTGGTTTTGCAGCGGTTGTTCAGTAACGGCAAGATGCACACCATCAATGAGGAGCTCCAGAAGAAAGGTTGCATGTCCCCATTCTTCCAAGAGCTCGATGAAATCGACCTGAGGCTCTAATAGGCCCTGTAGGGTGTGGTTCCCCAGCATTTTCTGAACAAGTTCACTTAGGTCTTCCTGAATGTTGCAGGTTGTTGTTTCGAAAACGCTCTGCGAAACTGGGGAGCTTGCGGGGAAACGTGCATCACTCTTCGATGCCAAGATCTCTTCTGTTCCCCGTTCTGAGTGAAGGCCATGCCACCCTCGAATGGATCCAGCGGGGTTGCACACCAGTGGCGGTGTCCATACATTCTCTACTGCAATGTCTGGGTCGTTGGCTGTGATATTATCTTCCACGATATCGAACACAAGCCCGAGCGTCTGTACGTCGAGAGTCAGCGGTAGCAATCCAGCCTCCACTCGCAGCCAGCGGGACGAGGACCGCAGCAAAACAGGCCGGAACATGCGCACCACTAGGTCAACGCTGCCAAAGAGGTATCTTCCAAAAACGGTGGAAGCAGCTGTTATTTCTGAATCCACTGACTCTGCGGTTGCACGAGCTTTATATAAGCCAGCCTCCGACTCGCCCCTCGACGAAAGAGCTGAGCGACGAATGCGGCGAGCGCAACGACGGCAACTACCCTCCAAATATGAAGCTTCGGGTCCCTCTCTACAATGCAGATATGCTGGCCCGGATGCCGCTTTACTGGACTCTCTGTACAAGTTATGTGGAGAGTAAATCTTGGCAAAGGCCTTTGCGCCTTTGAACATGACATTGATACTCTCTACAATGCCGTGCACCCTGCTGAGGTTCCAACTGTTGGATACTGTAAAGCTATCTAGCAGACATATAACCTCACGACGGCTGGCTTGCGCTGAGCTCGCTGAAGAAGGTGGATAATCTGTGCACTTCTTGCAAGTACCGAGGTGTCCACCGGTAGCTGAGGTCATCGTGCTGCAGCATCTATCCCAAGCCTCGCAGCCGCTATTTGAGTCTCCATCAGAGCGTAAGACAGGAGGCCACAGATTGTCTCCGCTGTTTGGCCTGCAGGCGGCTGGCAAGAGCAGTCGAGGGGAGGTAATTTGAACTTCATAGTGAAAGACACTGAAGGGGAGAGCTTGAGGCAGCACGAGGCGGTGTAGCTTGCTGTCTGCGCCGCCGTCGTTACCCAGACCCTCTTGTCGATCTTGAAACAGCGGCGAGAGGCCTAGGAGTGAGCGCCCTGCATCAGCAAGCAAGAATATCCGCCGGAGTCCTTCGTTGGGAACTATGAGAGGCTGCTTCTCAGGGAGACCGTTAATCAAGCCTTCACTCGTGGAATCCTGCTCATCTCTGTGCACTGCACAAGGAGAGGCTGGCATTTCCACTGCAGCACCTGATTGAAGAACGCTACGGGTGACCAGATCCTCGAGCGAAGGTGAACGCTCAATGGGCTTTGGTGGAGCCTCCTGTGAAGCAGATATGTTGCCCAACCCCGTCGCTTGCGGAGAAGAGACTGCAGGAGATCGAGAGGCAGCCAAAGTGCCGATAAAGTCATCGATAATCCAGTCAAAAAGCCTCCAAAACTTGGGATGTACATACACAACACGGCATGTCCCCACATCTACCTTCAGATTAGAGCTGATCCCAGAGAACTGCGGTGAAAGTGGATGCACTGACTCTAGTGAAAAGCTCAAAGCATAGCTTCTGCCAGGAACCAGCCCTATAATCTCCGTGGTTTGCAGTATCGCTGTTCTGGGAAATCGATGCTGCATAGGGGTGTTCTCCGTACAGTGTTCGAGAGGAGCGTCCCTAGGCCTCTGCGTCTGTTGACTTTCATCTAGGCCCTCCCAGTTGCTCCGTGAACGGGGGAAGGCAGCCAAGGTGGATTTGACACCAGGGATGACAAAATTTACAATCAAATCCTTTATCTTGCCCGTAATCTTGGTGGAATAACGCCGGATATGGAGGCTGACAGAAGCTGCTGAAACAGATGCCGTTGCGAGGGGGTTGTCACTGCCGCGAGCACTCCAAAGAAAGTTCACTGTTTGGAACTCTACTAAGATCTCTCGCAGAACTGAGTCGCCTTGAGCCACTGAATGTGGCAGCTGTGCTCCCGTTTCTCCCTCATGTGGAGGCTTAGTTGCATCGGCTTCCGGCGGCAAACCTGCTCTATTTAGTGGTTTCAAAGGGGACTCCCCTTCCGCCTCGGGCTGTTGCGCACACCCATTGTTCTTGTTGCATTGATTGTAAGCTTCGTACTGGCTTCTGCAGCTTTCGCCTTCAGGGCGGGTCCCTTTCCCGGTACAGGTGCTGTTCATGCAACTACTGCAAGCATAACTCCCAAATGGAGCTTTTAAGAAGCTTACAAACCAGGTGAGCGGAGTTGGACGAAAGTTGAAGGTCATCGGCTGCAGAACGTGCACAGAAACTGTGGGGGCAGTGCCCTCTGTTGATGGGCTGCGGGTTCCGCTAGTGAAGGACAGCCGTATGCCAGGCTCTCCAAAGGAATGGGAAGCAACACCTCCAGTAGCTGAAAAGCGATCTAAGCGGGGCACCAGCAAGATGCACCGGTTTATGCTGTCCGCTGGGAAATATGGTTGTTCCAGAAGCAGCTGTTTCATCTCCAGTCCGCAAACAGACACGCAGCCCATGTTGCTCAAGTGTGCAGACACGTCCGTCGCCTGCAGCTGCAAAGCATCTTCTGCATTGGCTGTTTCTTCACGTACTCTGCCAGAAGAAGCGTTTCCTTCTTCTGTTGGTTTCTGCCCTTCTGTGTTGTCCCGAAGTCGATGTAGATAAATGCCCAGTTTTCCAAACTCGAGAGAAACATCGATGCACATTGTAATACTCCTGCAGCTCTCACCAGCCTCTGGTGCCTTGACACTGTTACAACCATCGTTCGGGCTACTGGGAACTCCTGCATATAAGCCAGAGGTTCTAAAAGCACTGTCAAAGCTAGGACGTTCCGCCGTGAATAGAATGGCATCGTTGCCTGGGAGGGCAGTCTTGAGGGAATCGAAAGCGCTGCAGACCAAGCATACCATAGAAGAAGAAACAAGCCACAAATGCGCTGGCCCCATTGGCTTCTTTTGCGGAGCATCTCTAGAGCAGCAGCATCACGTCCGTGCCATACAGATCCGCAGTGCAACAGAACGAGCATTTCCCTCACCTTAAAATGGCAGCGCAGCTGTGTCGACTCAAAGACGCCCTGACTTCGTTACACTTCCCATTCACGTAGATCTGTATTTCGCACAGCCGCTGATCCTGTTCATCATGTGCGTTTACTTGTTGCTGCTCCTGATGCCAACATTGCTTCCGCTGTGGCAAGCTTCGCAATGCATCTTGCTGAGCTGAGCCTTGCTGGGTTCCTTTGCTTGCACTTCGTTGACAAGAACGGAGCTCAAAGGCAGTTGTCCGGAAATCACGCCCTAAAGGTCGCTTCTGCAGCCGTCGCAGGGTCCTTTCTTGGTACAAAGGCATGTTTAGAGGCAGCGAAACCACTCCCGGAGCAAACGTGCTAACACGTTCAACCTCAACTGTCGCCACAAGCTCTGAGGAGAAAAGGAGAGGTTGCACGAAGTCGCAAGTGCCCCAGGAGCTGAAGATCTGTTCAACCTCTCTGGCACTGCCACTTAGATTCCACCCTTCATGCTTTCCCCCGTCGCAGGAGTTGCGTGCGCTCGTATCTTCCTGCGGCTGAGGCACGGGCTCCACGTGGCGTCTGTCCTTCCAACGTCCGCTTCGACAGGTGACTTTTTGGAAGTCATAGCTGTTCATGGGTTCCCGAAAACCTGGAAACTGCTGCAACATCAGCTGTTCTTCAAGTCGTTTGAGGTTATTGTGAAGAAGTATGTGAGAATCTCTCAGCAGCAAGCCATGGTGAGTGCGACGGCAGGAATGCCGCCAGAGCCGAGTGCGCGCTGTAGGACGGACGGCTCCTGCTACTTCAGCTGCAGCTGCAGACGACGGACATGCCTTTAAAATGTGGGTGTACCTATCCTGAAAGGAGGCATCGGCAAATCTGAAGCCCAGCGGTTCTTTGACCTCTGGCTCCCGGGCGCCTAGCAGCTGTGCCTGCTCCAGATGCGCACTGCAAACCTGTGTAACAAGCACGCATGCCATAAGCCACAGACAGGTGTGAACAACAGCTCCTAGAGACTACGTGATAAGATGACGCAGGGGCTGAAACAGAGCGTGCATAGGACTCTGCAAGCCAGAATAAGTGTAGGAAGGCTGTCGAATAATGTTCAAGGTGAAACATGAGAGCACTGTCTCTGCCATGGCATGAAAACAGAAAGGCGGCACGGGAGACTGCAGCGCGTGACCAAAGAATGTCCAGTCGATTCAGATGGGGAATCAGCCAATACACCGATGCTGCTTACTCGCAGTTCTCCCAGACGGCACATAATGGCCCGACCTTCTGACGCGGGGAAAACAACCGTTGGATTCTCCACAAAAACGGCGTAACTCAGGGAACCGCCGTCAAGGACCTGCGGGTGGCCCTTAGGAGAGAGATGCACAGGCCGCTCATGCAAGTTTATATTATGTGCCCTAGATTCAGCCTCAATATTGCCATCGCGAGCACTCGCCCTGCACTTGTTGCCTGGCCTAGCGCAACCGCTCAGATGCAGCAGGCTGCACTGCTGCGACGCCTCTGTCGCCACTAGTTCTCCACCCGCCGCCGCACTACTGAATCCTCTCCTGAGGGCTGCAGCCTCCTTCAGCGCATGCGGGTCGAGAATACAAACAACCCGATGCACCATCAGCGACAAGAGAATAGAGGGTTTTTTGAAGGTTTTGTCGCCCCGTGCCCTCCTGGTATCGGCATATTCTTCCGGATCCTGGTTGCAGCTCTTGTCCTTTTCCACTGTCAGCGCAAACGCTGGACTGGCTGTGTTCTGGGAAACGTGCAAGGAAAGGACTGGCTCATCCCCAGTTATACTGTCCATAAATACCAGCTTGTGTTCACGGTGAAGTCCCCAGTCACTGCAACTGACGTCCAAGCGGTCTACAGAGACGTCGCCCTCAAGCATCTCATTACCAATAATACCACTTACGCGCAATGGGCCTACACCGCACAAAATAATGTTGCTCACTCCTTGCTGCCTTCCTTGCTGCTGTCTCTGGGACCAGCTTCGCTGTTCCTTCTGGGTTCCAGCGCGTGAAGACTTCAACTCATCCAAACAGAATGCGACAGAAGCGAACCTCAGCGATACAGATACCGATATCGTGTACGCAACTTGCTTTGAAACTGCTGGGAAAGGCACTGAGCTTTGCATGGCATTGAATGGAGTTCGGCAAGTCGTTAAAGTTCCCCCTGATGCACCACCGCCAGGAGGCACCTGTGCTGTTGGACGGGGGGTTTGAAGATCCACGCAGTCGTAGAAGGTTTCATCGCCATCCGAGAAGTCGTTTCCCCTGCCTAAGGTGCTCTCGCTGTTACTTCTTGCAGCTGCTGGAGCTACCGCAGTAGGTGAGGCTGCTCCTTGTTCACCCTGCCTCTCCCCTTGCGATGCTCCTTCACCAGTGTAGGCACCCCGCAAAGCAGATACCCCAGACGGCTGAATATAAGGCGTTTTTCCTGCTGGAGTGCTATCATGTGCTTGCATTTGTCGCCGGATTTCCTTCGAGGCCTCAAGCACCAAAGCAGGGGCAGAGTCTTGTGTGCGCCCTGCACAGAGCCTCAAACTGCTGCTATTAAGGCGCGCAGTGGCGGGCTGAAAAAAAACAAATATAGGCGGCAGCAGCAGCAGAAATATATCTATCACTAGCACCATCTACAAGACACAGCAGAGCAGGATAAAAAGAAGGAGGATTTTCATGCAGCATCACACTCTTTGAACAGGGGCATCAGCTGTGCGGGAGAGCAAATGTCACGGGAATCAAATACCATACCTGCGAGCGGGCGTCGTAAAAGTCATCAAAGTCTTCTGGAAACGTTTCCTGCTGCCCACAGTGCCTCTGCTGCTGCTGCCTCCCATTCTGTGTTGTCTGCTGCCCGGATTCCTGGTGCATTTGCCGCTCTATCCTGTGCTGATCCAAGAGACTCTGCAGCGACAGAGGAGGTATAGGGGGTCGGAGCTCAGCACCAGCTACTGCACTGACTTCCCCAGGAGCTGAAGATTTGGCTGCCACCGTAGATGCCTGCCGTAGCGAACCCTCTTTCCAAGCAAAAAGCCAGCGTGCCCATGTCTTGGCAGTTCCTGCCCCGCATGTCTCTGCCTGCTGGTCCAGAAAGTCTTGCCTTGAATCAGCATGCGACTGCAGCAATTGTGGTAGCGGTAAAGAATCTCTAATTTGGAGCATTTGGTTAAGCTGCCGCTGCGTTAACGTTCCTTGCAGCTGCAGCACTCGAAGGCGGCGGTACATCGCTGCTTTCTCACTGCAGAGGCGTAGCTTGAGGATCTCCTCTGCAGCCATCCCATCCCCAGAGATGTCAAACTGTGAGCCAGTGGCAAAGGTGCTGCTGTTCGAATTCTCCCCCGTGCGCCTGCTGCGCCGCAGGCGACAAACTGCACGAATAGCAAAGCGCCACCAAATCCTCGGGTTTCCTTGAACTGAAACACATGATCGGAAAGCAAAAATAGGGCACGAATAATATTCGAGAAGCCAAACGCGCATGTTACATGCGGACAGTTGACACTACTCTGCATAAGCAACATGTGTTGAGACGGTCCGCCATCCTGCTAAAATACCTACTGCCTTCAGCTTCTGCCGTTCGAGCAGTGACGCACCTGTGCAGGAGGGCACGAATGGCCTGACAAGGCTAAGGATTGCTTCAGCCGCGTCCACGCCCTTGCGATGCACCTCAACGTTCTTTGAAAGCCATCGGAGGCCCCGTATGACTCGTGGGCTGAATGACACTTCGAGGCAGCCGGATTCAACTGAAACAACATAGGAAGGACCTGTAGACGACGTTGCTTCACTTGAATTTAGAACAGCTGTGGCACTTCTCCTATCGCCTTGCGGCCAAATCACGCTTGAGCTTCCCCCGTCACTAGTATTCTGCCTGGAATGCGCGACCACAGAGTTTTTCCTTAAAACGCCATGAATCGCTAAGGGGGCAAGAAGACAACCGTTGCACCGGCTGAGGATGCTTGGCTGCTGCTGTTTACTGCCTATCGTTCGCTGCACGCGACAACCCGGCTGAACCTCGTTATTCTGGCCAGGTCGTGGCTGCTCTTCCTCTGCTTCTTGTGACCTTCGACGGCCGCCTTGCTGCTTCTGCTCCCCCGGCACTGCGCAGAGCCTTTCTATATTCTCTGCCGCAGTGCGGGTGTGAGGTGCCAGAAGCAGCAGCTCGTCCTGGGTGTACATAGAGCAGCCCTTTACGTCAAATTCAGTGCAGATGCTCCCTCGGCTGTGGATGTTGCAGTCTGGGCTTGTGCCACTGCTGGGTGAAGCCTCAGCAGTAGCCTCAGTACGCGGTTGAGGCGGTGTTGCCGCAGTCCCTTGATTGTCTTGTTGCTGCTTAGCCTCAAGGCCTGCAGAACCTCCAGCTTTCTCAGGTGGGAAGGTGCGCATGTGCAGTTCTTCAAGGTGTACCCCAAACGCAAAAGCTGCGCTGCCAGTGCTGCTGCTGCTATGGCACGGGGGCAGAAGAAATTCCACGCGAAGGTGCACGTTTTTGGCATCCAGTGAAGCCCATTGGACGTGGCGATCTACCCAATGTGAGAATAACCTATACATGCATAGGGGAAAGCCGCTACGCTGCTGCATTTGCTGAACCTGTAGCTCGCTGTCCATGTTGTAAAGCAGCGAACGCCGCCTTTGCAGCGCCAGCTCCAGCAGCTGCTGCCTTGACCACTCCTGTGGACTAGTTGGTGCCAACACTATAATCACATCCTTGACCGAAAGCCAGAGGGGTGAAGGTTCCTCCTTACCCGCAGACTTCGCCGCTCCATCTGCTGCAGCTGCTGCCTTGAAATCAGGGGCAGCATCACCCCCCGATATATTTGCGCTGGCGGCAGTCCCGAAGGGAGCAGTAACCGCACCAGCTGCCCCCGCTTGCCTCCCCATCTTCAGCTGTAGTTCCCCTATGCTGCAATGAAGCAGGTGCAGAGGGGCTCCCGTTAGGGCTGTAAGCTCCTGAGGCTGCAGCGACACACCGCTCAGCATCAGCTGCTTTTTCGAAATGCTTACTTTGACCTCTGCCGCTGATGCACCCTGCAGTGCAGACGGAAGCACCCACGGCAGAAGTTGCCGCAGGACAGCGGATAACAGCGTGGAAAGTACAGACGATGCGCGGCCGCCTTCCTGCGCCATATCCGCGGGAGCTTCCTCTTGTTCTGTCGTAGTATCAGCAGCAACCGCGATCGCCGCGTTAACAGCAGCTTCAATTGCATCATTTTGCTTCTGTTCCTGGGACGAGGCTCCATCACTGCTGTCTTCATTTCCCGCCACAGGTTCTGATTTATGAGTTCCTGGTGCTTCTGCAGCCTGCAACATTTTACTGCATGGAGTAGCTACCGCTGGACGGGGAGAGCCGCGTGCGACCTCTCCCGAGTTCTTTAGTTCTGCCGCCGCCCGTGAATACGTGTACTCCCCCTTTCCTGATTCCCCTTTCCCCGATGCTTGCAAAGTGTCCGTCGCTTCGAGGTTCACTGGTGTTGCGGTGCTGGTGGCAAGAGATGCTGTGCGAACAGCACCTGCTACAGCACGCAGGTCTGGATCATCTGGCGGCTTTTCCTTTCCTCTCGTTCGCGAATTGCCTGCTTTGTGCATTTTCAGTCGTAGCACTGGAGTGAACAGGCACACTGCACAGTACACCGCGCCGTGCTGCACCTCACGCAGCACCGGCCCACAAGCACCGTAGCAGTGGAAGGGAGCCCTCGGTTTTCATGCTTCAAAAGCTTTCCCACGTCGCTCCTGCGTTTCGCCTCGCACTTTTAGTCCTTGCACATCAACGGGATTGCTGCTCCAATTTGCCGCAGTACTAATGGCAACCCTGGATGCAGCGGGCGAAGCCTCCTGCATCAGGTGGTTCGCCAGAGTACCTCGGACGTGTCTGAGGCTGAAGGTAAATCGGCGGGCTCCCAAAGAGGTCGGAGCAATAGATCGTGCCCGCCTAGTCAGCACACCATCACGGCATGGCTCTCTTGTGCCTACCCACGCTAGCTTCGTCGATATGACGAGACACAAAGCAAACCGTCCCCCCTTTGCTCGTTGTTACTCGCAGACCCACCTATATATATGGGGATACTTCACGAGAGAAAGTCAAGGATGGCATTTACACGCAAGAAACCGGCTCCGCCACTCACAGGTCCCGCGCTGCCGAATCGACATAGCATGCGCACGCAGAGAAACACTGATTAGGCCCTTTTCCACAACGGCGAAGAGTTAGCGCCCAACTTCTCAAAACAGAATTGTAGAAACGCCGCAGAGTAGGAGTGTGAACTTTGTTAGAAGCAAGGGTCCCCCCCAGCTGTGCAGAGTGCTCGCCGCCGCAGTAGCTGCCAGGGCACATAGTGTTGTTCATCGCTTTGTGGACATGGAAATTTTATATTTAGAAAAGACTAACTCAAAAGAATAGAAAATATAGCATTCAATGTATTCCATACGGCAGTCACCCATGGTCTTGCTTCATTCCATGATGAGTACGCCACAGCCAGGCCCATCCAGAGGACCGGCGCTTACGTGGACCAAAGTCCACCGAAGCAAATTGAGTAACCTGCATGTCACGCTAAATCTGCACAAAACTTCTAACAACTAAGGTTCTTTCGCGTAGGCTAGTTGGTTTGTAAGGGAGCGATGGACCAGCGATTGGAGCCGTGGCACGAATGACGCGGGAAGGCGTCTTTTGCTTACGAGGGCACTTCGTGATGAACAAAGAAGTAAAGCGCAGTCGATGACCGCACTATCTCTGTGAGTCCATAGCCATGCGAGCAGCAGAGAGCTCGTGAAGCGGCTGAAGCATGGTTAAAGCCTGTCTTCGGCAGGAAACAAGCCCAGCGCGGATTCGAAGCTCGACCGCAAAACGCCAACCTTTTCCTCAAGGGGACGCGGAAAATTTCTCGGTGATCTGTACGTGTGTGCCCCCAAACGGCAACAGAGTTGCTGATAGGAAAGGACCCTGTAATTTTGGGGACGTGCAGAATTGGTACAGGGGTAGCATAAACGTTTCAATTCGTTTTACACTGAAATGCTCTCAGCAACAATGTCGTTACTTAGAAGCTTAACACCGCATAAGTTTTTTCGTCTGCAAACAGAAACACAACGATCGCGCCGCGTTTGATGGTTTATTTAGCTTAAAGGACAAAGGGAGAGAAACTATGAAACAGTTTCCCATACTTTCTTTGATTGCAGAAAAATAGTAGACGAGATGTGAGAGGATTTCGAACCATTGGCAGTCATGTTGAATTTTTTCATTATATCCTGGAGAGGGTTTCGGCGCCCTACATGCATGTTCTCACTAGGGGCATGTGGGAGAGGAGCACGTGTAAGGGCACTTGGAGCCTTTTCACGTGACTCGAAGTTTACTCACTACACGCGAGAGCGTTGCCTATACGCCCAGAAAAGGCGTGAAACTTGCCCAGCCGTCACGAGCGCTCAACTGTCCGGCGAAAATATGTAATATCGGTAACCGTCCTAATGATATTTCACCCGTGTCGGGACGAATAGTATCCGGTGTGAAGACTGGAGCGGTCAACAAGGTTGGATGTCCGATCACTAGAGCTTTACTTGGTTTTACGAGACTCTAAGTCACCTAGCATTCTTTCTTTTTGCATTTATTTATTTACCTATTATTTTACATATTTATCGATTTATTTTATTTTTAAAGTCAAGCTTTTAAACACCTATTTGTTATTTAATTTGTCTGTCTGTTTGTTTATATATATATTTACTTACTTCGTTTATTTACATATTGACTTATATGCTAAGGGCAGAAGCTTCCAGTGGTTGGTGGGCTTTTAATAAGTCTGGGGACAAGCATAAACAGTGGACTGAGTCGCATATCTACGCGTGAAACAAGCCAAATGCCTGTACCCACGGCTCCTGTGGACAAAAACGAAGGAAGCAGACTGCGTGCAGGTTATGTCTCTGAGATACCCAGGAAGTAACTGCTGGGGTGTACAGCAGGTCCAGGTCCCCTCATGCCGCGTACAGGAAGGAGCCGGGCAGCAAAAAGGACCACCACATCTACATCGGATACTATGGCCATGCCCGCCCCCGACAGTCCTTGTATCCGACGTTATAGTCGTCAACTATTGAGTAACAACTCAATAAGTTCTCTAGTTATTACGTACCGAACTATATTTATGGGTTTGGGCTCCAATCGAGGGTGTCCAATGCAACAAGGTACTGCGAAACATGTTAGACTGTCCCCGCTTCCCAGCCCCAGCCCTTTGAGCCGCTGCACCGGGACGCGTGGGGACAGCAGAACATTTTTCCTTTGAGAAAAGTGCATAGACATATCTTGAAAGCCTTGTTCTGTTCATTTTACTAGACATAATTATGTCTTGAACCTCCTCAGCCTCAGCAGTAGTCCGTTTGGGGCAAGGAGACAGGGCTTGAGCGTCGGTACGTTTGCAGTGGGGACTCACTGTGCCCTAAACACGAGTATCAGTCGGTACCGGCAATCAGCCTGTCTATAATTGGGAAAGTATTAGTTCGAGGAGGTTGGCTTTATATCTCAGTATGTTCCTAAGCAAGACGTGGACTGAAAAGGGACGCAGCGCTCTCTCACCAGCAGCTTTCACTGGCCCGCAGTCCCTCAATTCGTCCTAGTTCCTTGCAACACCATCTTGTGAGGGGTACCGGGACCTTACCTGACACTCATTAGTGGGTACTGCTTGGGGTTGTGTTATAGGTGGGAGCACAAGTTGTACAACTGGTTTAGTTTTCCAGTGCACTTACTGGTGAGAATGGGGTGCAGTTCCCGAGGGCCCTGAGAGCCCTAGGGCCCCGAATTCCCTTTTCCTGGAACGGAGTAAGGAGTTTGTCACCCGCAAATCGCCTTTTTCGCCATAGTCAGCGTTGTCACACATCTTCTGCCACTACACCGTTGCAGTATAACCCTCTTCGGTGCGAATACTTCCATCAATCACCTCAGTTTGCACCCCTTTGCGGTCTCCCGTCTGGTGCAGTGGTTCCTCGTTTAGAGCAAGTCCAGGACTAAAGAGGAACTAAGCTGTCGCTCACCAATAGCCTCCGCCTGCCTGTAATCCCCGTATTCGTCTTAGCTCCTTGCTACCCCATCTTGTGCGGGGATTCGCGACCTTAATAGAAAATCGCTCAGCTCTGTCTGCTATTGTATTGCCGTTGGGGGCACAAATCGCGGAGCTGGGGTATTCTTTCGTTGCTCACTGGTGAGAGTGGGGTCCGTTCCCGAACGACCTAAGATCCCTAGGGCCCCAAACTCTTTTTTGTTGGCACACAAAGAAGAGTTTGTCACAGTGCATAAATCAGCCTTCTACCGCTAGCTAGTAGCCTAGTGCGCACATCTCTCATTACATTTATGCTCTCTCGTTTAAAAGCTCAGGTGTCTCCGCACGCCAACGTGGTGGAGAGGGTCTGGATCTCCCTCCCAGCTCCATCATCGGTGTCCCAGGAGTTGCGCAACCCCTAGCGTAGTGCACATATCTCCACACTTCTTACAGGTTTCTGCCGGTCAAGTGATGTACCCTCCCCTAGTGGGATACGTACTGGCAGGGTGTCACTGCCCATTACACTCGTAGCAACTAGCGGTCAATCCCTACACATCTTCCGTACCTCTCTGGCCCATATATCGTCAGTTCTCAGGCTCCCACTAGCCGATCGTGCGATTAATTGTATTCACACTCGCCAGTGTCGCCTTTTTGAGTTCCATGTACTCCGCCCGGATTTTAGTGCCTCCTCCTACGACTGTGGCGGTGCCCATCAGTTGCTTAAGACTGCCATTGCCAGATGGTTTGGTGGCCTAGGGCAACAAAGCAGCGTGAATTCTGGAGGAGTATCAGCTACCCCTCTCCCCACCACTGCGGCAAACCGTATAGCGTACTCAGCGTCATCCCCTGCCCACCAAAACTTGGCTAACTTTGTGCGCAGGGCAGTGCCAGTCAAGTCCCTGCAGAAACGCTAGTACATCCATTCTTTCACAAGCTCTCGATACCTCATGTCGATACCTTGCTGTATGTACGACCAACACTCCAATGTTGGGCCTCCCAGACACTTCTTCAGTTAGCTGACTCATAGAGCCGTATCTGTCGCTATCTTAATAGACCTGTCCTAAGAAACCCTGCACATCACTCCCATAGTCGGGTCACAGCTGAAGGGGCAACCGAAACTCTATTTCCACTAACAGCACTGTGTGCACTGAGCAGCTGATGTGTGAACGTTTTCGGCGTTGCCAGCTTGGATGTACTGATGCCCCGTCCGTTGTATTGCTGCATTCTCTTCGGAGCAGCCAAAATATGTTCTGCAAACTGTTTAAGGCAAGGTTTTCCACTCAACTTCTCCTTAAGTTCTGATCCCAGGGCAGTCCCCAAATGTAATGTACAACGCTTTGAGCTGCCACTGATGTTTGGTCGTACGCAACCCCCTTAGCTGCACTACATAACCCAGGTGATAGGGCTAAAACAACAAAGAAGTGTTCTTAAGCAGCATTTTGATTGCTAAGCCCTAATGAAAGTGGGAGAGTTCTGTGTACTAGCTCTCCGGGTTGACCTCTTGAGAGTCAGCTCCTCGGCTACAGTACCAGGCCTACAGCCAGCCCCAAATCCCGGGTCTGCTGAAGAACATTGTTTTTCCGGGAGGCCTCACGCGCTGTCTGGTGTTGCTCGAATTGCTTCTATCAATCTTTTATTGGGGCTCTCTGCTTAGTAGGCCTACAACGTCCCAATGTGTGCGCCATTGTAGTGCTTGCGCACTACAGCGCTTGCCATATATGCATGGTTAACACAGGCGAAAACATCCTGCATGAGGTGCTGCTGGTGGAAAAGCAGTATCCGCCAGATGCTGAAACCGGGTTAGTCTTCGGTGGGTGAGGCTCCCCGAAATTGGTGGCCTCCCCAACCGAGGGCACACCGTGAACAATCTCTACTGTGCAGGGGTGGAAGATTTTGATAGTATATATATATATATATATATATATATATATATATATATATATATATAT
>HG710660.1:422-11886 GCA_000499725.1 Eimeria brunetti
TCGGTTATCCAGAGAAGGCGTCGAGGCATGTTTGTTTTGAGCATGAATTTTTTGTTCACATCGAGCGGTAATCGGAGGTGCCGTGCCGCGTTCCATCTGTTCTGTCTTACGTGGCGTTGTAGGTTGCGAAAAGCTTAGGATAAGCTGTTACAGTGTGTCGCTGCGGCAGCAGGTTTGCCAACTGTCATGAATTGATGAAAACGCTTTGCTGTGTTTGTGACGAACGGCGTCAAGGCGCGGTACGGCTGCAGTTTTGTGGTTGGCCAAGTCGCTGATTGCAGTTTTAGCATCCAGATTAAACAGTCCGCTACACATTTCGCATTATCCTCGGCGGAGTTTGTTTTCCAGCGCTGTTGTACCATGGGTAAGCTGAATATGCAAGCTTGCTGGTGGTCTTTGATGTAAATTGCTTTTTATTGGCATGCTGGTAGGACTGTATACACCTGACGGCGAGTTGCAGGGAAGTTCGGGTAATGGTGTTTGGCATAGAACATTGATATTAGACCGGGATCGTGGTCGTCGGAGTGCGCATGGGGGCTTAATGAGTGTTTGCGTGGGGTTGATCCTGTGTTAGTTGCAGGTGATTGTATCCCGCATGCTTCTGCTGCGTTGTTTGTTAGTGTTGTCGCCGGTTAGCCGTTCTCTGTTGCGTTGCTGTTGGTCTTTTCTGGGGGCGATATTTTGCTTAGAATGGGGTTGTCCGTTTTTTGGATGTATGGAGATGAGAGGAAGCAGACCTAGGCTGAAGTTGCTGGTACGAATGTGTTTTGGGCGCTTAGCACGTGGCGCAGAGGGTAGACGGGTGGGAGGTGAAACGCGCAACGACTCTTGGAATGAGGCAAACCCGAGCGGTATCAATCACGGATTTTTGTAGCTGCTAGGGGATGGGCAACATTCCAGAACGCCTGCGTTTGCTCTTCTTGTGAGATTCCCGGTTGTGGACAGCACACTGCGTTACATGGAAGGCGTTCTCTGGGGACTCTTGCACATTTGTGCGTAATCATTTCGTCAAATGTTGCTGAGGGCTCTCGTGGAGGCGCCATATGGCAATTGCAGTCGCCTGGGTGCTTGCAGACACTTGTGGATGGCTATTTGGAACTGGGAACGTTATCCAGGCCAGAATATAACAGAGATGCATGATATCACATCATGTATTTCGCAGGGCGCCTTAATCAGGGTGGTGGCTACTTCATCTCTTCCACGAAATGACGTCTTCAAGCTGGACCCATATTCTGGTGATGGATGCTTGAATGTGTTGCCGTGCAGGATGTATGTATAAGCAACCGCTGAAGTTTTTTTTGCAGGGAAGGCTTACGGTAGTTTAGATGATTATGAAAGTCTCCCGCTGCACCAACCACGCAGGGGCACGCTTTACGGTGAGGCTTGTATTTGCAGCCAACTTTGTATGCGGACTTGGTTACGGTTCTTCAATTGACTGCAGGATGTACGTTGTTGGAACTCGATCTGGGGTATTCTTTGTACTGGTGCCATGGTTTGCCTCGTCCAAGCCAGCGTGTGTGTGTGTGTGTTTGTGTGTGTCTGTGTGTGTCTGTGTGTGTGTCTGTCTGTGTCTCCGCCTCTCTTTCTCTGTGTGTGTGTCTGTGTGTATCTGTGCTTGGTGAGGTCATTCTGATGTCAGTCTTTCCTTCTGGCTCCCGCTTGACTGTCTTGAGAAACGGCAACCAACAGGCTGTCGAGACAATCGAAAACCGTATGTAGGAACTCTTACGCGTGAAACTGTTGCAGGATCCCTTCCCCTTTTAACTTTGCGCAGGAAGTATGTTCTAGATAACCTCTGTTGCTGAGGTTGGTGAGTGTACATTGCTCGCTTGATGTTCCTGCTAGTGGCTACAGCTGTTTTTTCCCTGCATTAGTATTCATTGCTAATATTCATTGCTATTAGTTTGCAGCGTGTGGTCATACGTGTTCTTTTTCTAGGAGGTATGTAGTGATTTGAGGCCTGCATTAGGGCTGGCTGCTCATGCAGGCCCATATTTTGCATAGCGTTAATTGCTCGAATCATTCTGGCTGTCACAGTACTAGCGTTCATTCCTAGACTGCCGGTAGTGAATGCCACAGTGGATAGTTTGAAGGATGAGGTGCGATAGATATTTTGTTTTGTGTAAATGTGTGAGCGTTTGTCTTCGGTACGGCGCGTCCAGAGATTCTTGAGATCAGAACACGCTTGAGTGTTACCAAGTGGTGTTACTCGCAGAATGTGCGTCTCCCCAGCGTATTCGACCTGCCTTGCCATCGATAACCCTGCACTTGCAACATGCGTCACCGCGATAATTCCCCATACCAAACTGTTGATTTGCTAGGATGTTTGTTTCGTACTGATACTAGCAGCTCTTTGGCCAAGAATCCGTGCGCCACCAGTGGGTGAGCCTTATGGTGGACAACGGCCGCGAAAGGCGAAGTGCGGAAACTTTAATGTCAGACAGAAGCCCTGACAGTTTCATGCAAAGCAGTTGTGCGGTGTGGTAGTGCGAAAACGGTGAAAACGTAAACGTAGGCCTCTACCTCATTTGACTTGGCATCTCCTCGTGCACTCTTGACCGCCAAATTATTCTCATACCCAAAGGGCAAACCTTCACTTTCAGCTCAGGGTGCAGCTGGGAGGAAAGGCATGCAGGCGGAAGCAATTTTTGCGACTGTCCGCAGTCCACCGCATGGATTATCATTGTTTGCTTTGGCGTCTCATTGGTGGAGCAAAGGGAAGGTATTACCTCACGGTACTTAGCTAGAAAAGGCATGATGCACGCTTGCCACTGTGCGCATGAAGGAAAATCACGATTTCGAAAATTTTGGGGGTATCTGGGTGTGACTTCCCGTGGGAAGTTTGTGAGTTGCCGCCAGGGAGTGGAAGGCTCCGCTTCCTCTGCGCTTGTATTGCACCACGCGTTAGCAATCCGATTTATTCCTGTTCGCGCATTTCAGGCTTTTTCCAATTCTGTTCAGGTGGATCTGTTATCTTGTTGCAGGGGCAGTTCGAGCCGGAGACACGGCGTTTTGGTAAACCGCAGGGAGTGTGTCTCGCCAGGCTGACCGGGTGACTGGCCGACTGCAATGGAATGCATGTAAAGCCCATCCACTTCATCATTGGGATTGGCAAAACACACATGTTTGTTTTTGAGCATGGCGTTTTTGTTCACGTCGAACAGTGGTCGGATGTGCTGTGCCGCGTTCCATCTTTTCCGCTTCAAGTGCGCTTGTATGTTGCGAAAGGCTTAGAATAAACTGCTGCCGCGTGTCGCTGTGGCAGCAGGTTTGCCAACTGTCATGAATGAACGCAAAGACCTGGCTGTGTATGTGATAGATGTTACAGCGTGCAGGTGCTGTTGCGATGGGATGAAGTCGAATGGTATAGAGCTGTGACTCTTGTGGCTGATAGGCGATGTGCAGCAGTGTGGGGTGTCTGCATTCTTTCTGCTTTTCGGGTGCTTGATGGCGGCCATAGAATTATGTTGCCAGGAACACATCTGTTGTGGTGGGTAACACAAGTTGCACTCGTGACTCCCCCATGCGTGGGCGCAGTCGTCCTGTCGAGCGCTGCAGGCCCGCACTGGTGAAGGTGCATGCCGGACGTTCAGATATGTCGTTAAAGTCGATATCTGGCTGTGCGCGCCGTGCGTATTGTACACACTTCGGAGGTGCTGTACCGCATTTGGTTTTACCGGACATCGCAGTACACTTTTTTGTGCGTTGAAGTGGATTTGGTCTAAAATGGGAATGCCGAGTGCACGAGCCCTGTGTGGCCTGCAGCAGGGATTCTCGAACTGCTTTGTTGTAGCGTTTGCGTTGACTGGGAAGGCACACTGGCTGATGAATTTTAGTATTTTGGTAATACCTGTATCCGATGAGGAGTGACAGGTTTGGAGAGCCTGGAAGTGTGCCCTTGGAACCTAGGGAAACTAATTTCCTGGATACAGAGGATGCGATTGTTCTGTGCAGTGCGTTGAAAACGCAGCGAAAAGATAGAACCAACACATCACCAAGCTGCGTGAAGTCTTACACACCAACAGGATGTGAGGCTCTCGGAACACGAGGGGCAGTCACATCGCTGTGTGCGAAGTGTTTTTGACAGAACTAGTACCGCGCTGTCCGTGCAATCAAGCAGATGAGCCTGTCCAGTGCGTTTCTCGAAACGTACATGCGTCATGAACCACGGTGCCTGTTGTTGAGAATTGTGGAACTATAATAGGGGAGATGAGTAAAGCGGTAAAACTGTGATGCACGTCTCTCATCTACTACACTCCCACTGCATGTTTCAGTAGCAAGCGCAGCTGCTCATAATCACGGCGTTGATGCTGGTCTTGCGATGTTGGTCGGGCTGATTGCTGGCGGTACTCTATGATCCAGGCTTCTGGGAGGCCGTGTTTGGCAATACGAGCTGGAGTGGGCAAGATTCAGTTATCATCACCATTCTCGCCCCTGACACATGGTACAAGCCTCCTTAGCGCCGAAGGCCTGAATTCTTCAATTGCAAGGTCCTTAACTACGGCCCGGAATGCCCGGGGTACATACCGCATTTCCTTGATAATGGGTTTTTCTGTAAAAAGCTGCTGTTGTGGGACCGATATTACACGGCTTTTGGCCATACTTTTGGCTACACTTTTGGGGTGTGTGAATTCTTCCTCTCACGAGAAAACATGTTGATGGCAGGCGGGGGCTGCATGTCCACCATGCGTAGTCAGTCTTCAGTTTGCGCTCTATACATCATCACTCGTATGTTCTGCAGCGCTTGGAAAGCTTATGTCTGCAGTATTAAAGTGTCCTTTAGTGTTTCTTGGAGTGGCATGCGAGTGCAACATTTTGTGTAGATTGGGCGCCTGCGCTGTTCCATCTGTGTATGCTGGGGTACCTGTAGGCAGTCATTGGTGTAGTGGTTAGTTTACCGCCTACGTGTGTATCTGATGCTTTGATGACTTCGGTACACCAGGTAAACTCCCATAAATAGGAACTATTTGTGTTCTCGCGGCGCAAAATGTACTTATATTGTGCGTAACCTCGATGATAGCCAGAAATTTTTTAAGCCGCCGTCATTGATGTAATGTCGACTAGAGCGCTTCAGCTGGGGATGTGGGTAGTACTGTCGAGGTTGATTCGATGTGGTAGCGGTAGAGTTTGCCGGTGACATCTGGTTACCAAGCCCGTGCATTTGCTGATGAGTGTCGGCATCCTTCAAGACCTCGCAACGCATTTCTTTCTTTTCCGATCCTAGAACCATTCGTAACAATGGGAGTGATGGTGCGCGTCTTGCCTTTCCTGTGCCCGTAGTCATGTTTAGCCATTCTTGGAGCTAGCCGCCAATAGGAAACAAGTCGGCCAAATTTGGCGGTTGCTGGAATCCCCTCACATTTTTGTGTAGAAGACAACAGTTGTAGTCATTTCGGAGTCGAGTTCACTGTTGTTACTTATACTGGGCTGAAGCCCTTCCGAGTTTCTCTCGAGATTTGTCTTTTGTTTTTGTCGAATGCCGCTTGGGAGCACGTAATTAGAGCACACACTCGGTGGGTGGAGGGGGAAATCGCTCAACCTGGATACTGGACGAGTTCAGGTGCGCCTTTGCTTTGGTGCCTTCGCTTGCGACGGCGGGGCAGGCCAACTTCTTCGCGGTCAGAGGCGTCGGTAATGCGCCGTATCTGAATTCGTAGCTTCCGCTGCACTGCTACATTAGGCAGAAGATGTAGTGCTACACAAGAAACACTACCTCTGTTTGAACCGTACTGTGTCAGCTACCCCAGTATGTCACTCGTGTTCTGGCCTTCCACGCATAGCCGCCTGTGTGCCCCCTTTTTTGCTTTGCACAGGACGTATGTAACGTGTTGCTGGCTCAGCTTAGGCTAGTTCCTCAGCCCGGATATTGTGGTCCACCCCTCGCACGCGGGATATGCTGGCTGCTGAGGTTGCTGTTCTTGTGCTCGTTTTCCTTCTGTGACACTGCTGACTAACCTTATGTGCAGCCTTGACCATGGCAAGCAATCAACACTTCATAAAGCCATTTGTTTCTTTTTCCAGGCTGCAGGATTTTATGAGGTCGTTGCGTGTTTCCGGACGGATTGTTGCTGATCGCCGCCGCAAATAGTTTTGGGAACTGAGCAGAGGCATGAAACTTCAATGTGTCGTCCTACAGGACCACATGTTGTTTGCATGCGTGGTGAACAAATCCAGGCCCCGCATGAGGCAAACATCAGCTTTAAATGAATCTGTCGTGGCAGGATTGCTTCATCGTTCTCAGTGTTTGTGGCGTTGCTGGCGATGTGGCTAGGGTTGACGGCGACGTTTTGCGGAACGCCTTTGCGGGTTGCGCGATGTCGTGTTGCCAGGTAAATTTTCTGGTCGTCGGTGATGCTGGGATTTTGGACCCAAGCATTGTTGATTAGTACGTTGCAGTGCTTATTGTTCTGCCGTCAAACAACTCCAGGCTCCCCTAACGCCGACATAATCCACTACCGCTGTTCTGTAATGCGGCCGGGAAATTGGTTCAGCTTCCATCGTGTCTCACTGTCGGACGTAATCACCTACTCCAACTGACAATACAGAGTTGTGCACTAGTGCGACATCATTCTGCGTCGAAGGTGCGCTCCCAGACTCCCTGAATAAGCTGCGGGAAGTGCAGTGCTTGGGATGCCCCAAGAATGTGGGCGCTGGTGGCGCTTGACGCACGGGCGAAGCGTTCGTGTCGGTTGTTTCTCGGTTGCCTGGCAGACTGCGCGCAATCTAATGCGTTCCACTATCATGCATCTCTCTTTAAAAAACGCATCTGCGTAGTGAGCTCGCGCATTGCCTCTCTAAACAATGGCCAGAACGTTAGAAAGAATTGGGCAGTCAACAGCTGCACGCAGGGACACTTTACTAGGAAGTTTGGAGCAGAATGTGCTGTGTCCATTCCGCTGTATTGTATATTCCACAGGATGTACGTTATTGAGGGCAACGAAGCAGCGTTAGTTGATTGCACGCACAAGAGGTGCGTTCGAAATTAAGGATGGCACATGCTGGCGTTACTTTGCAAGGAAATATCCCAGCAGACAGGGGACGTATTAGGTGTATCAATTTATCTTGTAAAATTATCGCATACTTTGTTTTGTGCAGCCCGCGGCCCATGGATACATCGTTTATGCCATTCTGTGCTTTCGAATGGGTCCTTCCCAACGAATATGAGTACTCTGAGAAATAGAGAGGGGCCTCATGATCCGTTTGTGTGTTGTCAGATCTGGTCATCATGTCGATTTAGTCTGGCCGGGTATTGTGAAATAATGGGGTCTTCGCAAGGGGTAAACGTTGTAAGACGAACCTGCTTCCGACTGTTGGTGGGGGCGCGCAGGGATAATATGTGTGCGTCCTCGCTGGCGTTCCGGTTAGGACTTTCGGCGACGTTCAGTCGAGCATGACTGCGTCTAGGCGGAGTCTGTGTAGGCTTTCCCCATATCAGATCGCTGGCTTCGGGTGCTGCTGGGAGTTTTAGCGCTTGCGTAGTTTACTAGTACTCGGCTGTGGATATTGCCGCATTTGGTTCGGTTGGCGTCGCATTGTTACAGGCAGTTCTGAGATGGATGTAATGTGCAGCCATTTCTCTGGTCACATCAATGAGCACTTCCTCCACCTGCCAGCCCCGTTGCTTTCAGTCTCGCTTTTCTGTCTCGCAGATGCAGTACAATTGCTCAGCGTTGGGCGCCTCATGATCTGCTTGCAGGCCCTCCGAAGTAGCTGCAAGGAGGAAGCCGTTGTCTACAACTGCGGCACCGCAGAAGTTGCCGTGCTGATGCTTGCCAATGAGAGTAGTTGACGGCGCTTGGCATGCATAGAGAGGAGCGTAGGCATTTGCTGTTTTTTTTGGTAGCCTACGCTGGCGCGTTTCTGCATGGCTGGGCTCGACGCACCCCTGCGCTGCCTATTTGATTGCCTGCATCTGGGTGCCTATCTTGAACTTGACTGTCTTGCAATTGGGCAGTTGGCATGCTACCGGTAGAGAGCTTGGGTGCATTACGGGTCGAGCATTTATCGCGAACAGCCAAGCAATACTTCGGGTTTGCTGTTTTTCGCATCTTCACGTTTTCACTGCATTTGGCCTTCAAACTCTATGCAGTTCGTACGCAATCTGTAGACTGCGTCAATCGACCGGTCTGCTATTTTTGTTTACCTTCAAAAGCTAGATGAACGCGGCCTGTGCCTTTTGTTGCTCTTATTGGGAATCGTTTGGGCTTTCTTGGCGCTGGCTGAGGGGGGGGCTTGTACGCAGGAACGCGTTCACCCCGAGTTGCGCTTGCTCACGGAACAGGCTGTGCGTTGTGCATTTCGATAATCATTGGTTTTTCCCTATAGCCGGCGTTTTGGGCTAAGATGGTGGCGACCGGGTGCAGCTACTGACTGAATGTTTCGTTTTTTCGTGGTGTGCGCGCAATAGGTGGGCATCAACTCGCATTGGCTTCAAAGAACTGCGTTTTCTTTCTCTCAGAGTCTTCTGGTGGAGTGAAACAGACTGTCTTCCCCAATAAGCCTGTGCGTTGTGCATTTGGTGAACTTAGTGCATCCCTTCTGCCCGTTTGCTTAGCCCCATATCGACGGGAATGTCTCCCGTCATGGACTTGAGTCCGTGTTGCGTTTTCGGTCACTATGGTGGATATATATTTAAAGCGACATACTTTGCCTATGCTTGATTTCGAAGGCACACGCGGGGGTGAAGGGGCGTGTGCTTTGTGCAGTTCCAAATATGTGCATTGTTGTGCTTCCTCAAGACTAGTGAGCATTTAACACATTGCTGTCTATGTAGTGGGCACTGCGAGTCTTTTCTCGAGACAACGAATAATCTGGCACACCTTAGTGGCATGCAGCAAGTACGGACATACGGAAAATTGCAGTATTCGCCCACTGAATATCTTGCATGCTTGCCTCACGTACGGGGCAGTGTCCGCAGCCTCGTTTACGCGCCGAGTTTTTAGTGGCAAGTGTTGAGGACAGCGGACAATCGCCACTAACGGTCGTTTCGGTGTACAATTTTGAAGTGCAGCGAGCCGTACTGTAGCTCCAGAAATCTTCCGCTTATGCGATTTTCATTGGCTGAATTTTTGATCGTTAGAGCAGCGGCTGTATTGAATCTGGATGGCTGTAATTGCATCTTGCGGCTGAGCCTTTTGTTTGACGAGACAGACTGGTATCCGAGGACAGGTTGTGCGTTGTGCCGTCGGTGAACATTGACATTTTCATTTTACTAGTTTAGCCCATTTCACAGATGGACCTGTGTTGTATCTTGGGTAGCTACAATAAAGATACTTTCATGACGCTATAGTTTGCCTGTGCCGTGCCTTTATGGCAGAGTTGGTGCTGAAGGGGTATGCTGCAGTCTTCGGTTCCCAATATGTTTTCCTGAGCACATTTGAGGTGCTGTCGCAAGGGTATCTGTAGTGTGACGGATCTTGTTCGAAATCCACCACTGTTCACTGGGTCCTGTCCGGGCGTGTGCGTTCTAACTGCGTATCGTGCGGTGATGAGGGCTTATGTTTGTGGGGACTGCGGTTGCTGGGCACGTCTGGTAAAAAGGATGCCAGAACGTAACGATGTTTGCTGTAAACACCTGGGGTCGAAATAGGCAGGTGCGATTACCTGAAAGAGGATCGTAATTCAGTATGTACGTTCGGCAACGAGTTAGTGGCTTTAGATAGGTGCTGCGCGTCTCAGTTTTGGTTGCCTCACGCGGTGGCATGACTTATTTGCCACCGAAGTATAGCACGGATTTAGACGTCCGATTTTCTCGAGTTGTGTGTCAGGTTTGTGTAAGTGCTCCACATGATGGGCGTACGCCAGAGATGTGAAAGGCATTCCAGTAGAGATATAATCCACTAAAGGTGACGTTTAATTGATGCTTGAGAGCATTTGACACATTGCGGTCTATATAGTGCGCATTGTGAGTCTTTTCTTGAGACAACGAATAATCTGATATCCGTGGCACGCAGACGGTGTGTTGGTGTGCGAGACTGCACTGTTCGTCCGCTGAACAAGTTGCATGCTTGCATCACGGGGCAGAGTCGGCAGCCTCGTTTATTCGCGGAGTTTTCAGTGGCAAGTGTTGCGAACGGTGGACAATTGCCACAAACGTTCGTTTTGAAGAGCAGCAAGCCGTACTGTGGCTACAGGAAACTTCCACTTATGCAATTTTCATTGAATGATTTTTTGATCGTTAGAACAGTGGTTGTCTTGACACTGGATTGTTGTAATTGCATCCTGCGTCTGATCCCTTTGTTCGACGAGACACACTGGCATCCGAGGATAGCCTGTGCGTTGTGCACGTTGTGAAATTTGTACGTTTTCCTTTACATATTTGTCTCTATAGAAGTGGGCGTGGCGGTGCNTTGTGCACGTTGTGAAATTTGTACGTTTTCCTTTACATATTTGTCTCTATAGAAGTGGGCGTGGCGGTGCAAATGAGCCTATGTTGTATCTTCGGCAGCTACGATAAACATACTTTCATGACGCTATAGTTTGCGTGTGCCGTGCTTTTATGGCGCACGCGGTCGTAAATGGGGTAGGTTGGATTATTCTGTTCCCAGATTTGAGGCGTTGTCGTCAGGGTATCTCCAGCGTGACCGCGTTTGGTTGACGCCCCGCACTGTTCACTGCGTGCCATCCGGGCGCGTCCGTTCGAACTGCGTATCGAGCGGCGGTGTGGGGATATGTTTTAGAAGACATCGGTGGGTGAGCATGTCTGGTGAAAATGACGCCGGAACCTAACGATGTTTGCTGGACCACCTGGGGATGTGGAGAATTGCAGGTGCGGTTACATGGAAGAGCAACCCAAGGTTTGTGTTATATTGTACTGGGTGGGGATTTGCACGATGTACATTCGTAGGGCATTACAGNGCAACCCAAGGTTTGTGTTATATTGTACTGGGTGGGGATTTGCACGATGTACATTCGTAGGGCATTACAGAAGAGACAAGAGATGAAATGTGACATTTCGCATATGCTAGAGAGCATTCGACACATTGCTGTCTATGTAATGGGCATTGTCTTTTCGAGACAACGAATGATCTGACGCATCTTCGTGGCATGCAGCCAGTATGAATATGTGGGAGATCGCAGTATTCGTACCCTATATATCTTGCATGCTTGCATAACGCACGCGGCAGGGTCGGGAGCCTCGTTTACGCGCTGATTTTATAGTGGCAAGTGTTGCGAAGGGCTAGTAATTGCCGCAAACGGTTGTTTCGGTGTACAGTTCTGAAGGGCAGCAAGCCATACTGTGGCTACAGGAAACTTCCACTTATGCAATTTTCATTGACTGATTTTTTGATCGTTAGAACAGCGGTTGTCTTGACTCTGAATTGCTGTAATTGCATCCTGCGTCTGAGCCGTTTGTTCGACGAGACAGACTGGCATCCGAGGATAGCCTGTGCATTGTGCACGTTGTGAAATTTGTACGTTTTCCTTTACATATTTGTCTCTATAGAAGTGGGCGTGGCGGTGC